>OAMR01000001.1:8012316-8035215 GCA_900205405.1 Echinochloa crus-galli | reverse complement strand
TGTGGCGAAGGCTGGTCAGTGAGAAGGTTAAATAGACGGAGGTAAAGGTGAAGCGCAGCGTTGGTGTGTAGTGCGCTGGCCAGGCCTTGGCATGCTGCTGCTGCTGCTGGTGATGCCATGACGCCGGTCGCGGGTCAATGCGCCAGGTTGGCGCCGGGGCAGGGCGCGCCCAGCGGAGGGCGCAGGTGGCCTGCGCTGCACTGCGCCGCGGCTGCCTCATCCAATCGCCATGACGTGTACGTACTGGCATCATTTTTTGAACAAAACATGTACTGGCATCGTCAGTTAATTACATGGGCTTTGCTCCCATCACGGGGCGCCACCCCGCACCGCCTGCTCCGATCCGAACGTGAAATCTCCAGAAATTTTAAAGAAAGACGGCTCAAATCGTTTTCACAAGGCGTCTGAGCCAGCGGGGGAAAGGCCAAAATGCGAAGTGCCCGAAAGACGCTGCCGTAGTGCCGTGCCGGTTGCAGCCGTGGCTCGCGAACCATTTTGTGTTCAATTCACTGCGGCGCCTCCCTGCCCTTAATTACCCAGTACACGATGCGTGTTCCTTTTCAACGAATGTTACTGTACCGGCGGTGCGGTCGAGCGTGTGCGCCGCGCAGGCGGGGGCCTTGCCTTGCGCACGCACGGCGGAGCACTCACTGGCGCGGTGCACGGCTCGGCGTCAGGCGAGGCGAGGCCGTGGCCCGTGAGGCCGTGAGGGGTGGGCTGTCAGTCTGTGCATGCGCGCTGAGCTGCACACCACCGTCGCCCGCCGCGGCGGGGGCATGTGCGGGCGTGCGATGGCGATGCACGGCCACGGCCTGCTTCATCCTGTGGCCTGTAGCCGGTAGCCCTGTGGGCGAGCGGCCCGTGCCTGCCCTGCTGCTGCCATGGAGTACGAGCTGCCTCCAACGCATGCAGGGGACGGGTCACGCGTGGCTAGGCTTTGTCGGAGGCTCGGATCGGAGCAGCAAGCAGGTCGGGGAGCAGCCGAGCAGGCACGCACGGGGGTGCCCCACAGCCCAGGGAGCGAACAGCTCATACGCCGAAGAGGCGCCCATTAAATAAGGTGCTATGTAGGATAAAAAATAACGTGGCAAATGAGTTAATGAAGAAAGAGGAGGAAACCAGGTCTTGCATGAGACATGGTTTCTACACGCTATCCAAGATAAAGATGAGAGAGGAGCAGCATTTAATTTAGTCATGCAGCATCAGTGTCTGCTACTGTCTTGTACTAGTTTCTTGATGATGTGGAGACATAGACATCACTATTAGTGTCTTGGGTTGGGACTGCCCTTGGGGGCTGGAGATGGGCCCAGTGTGTGCCTCTGTCGTTTGTGCTGTACGGACGGACGGGCAAAGGCGAGAGAGGAGGCCGCCGAGCTGCAAGCTGGGCCGGGTTGTCCGTCTGGCTCTCTGCCCGTATTACGTACGGTGGGCCCATATCGTCCGAATGCAGAAAGATGTCCAGGGCCTAGCCCAATTAGAGAAAAGGCCTAGCGTCTCCTCTCCCACACGGTTTAGCTCTTGCCAGTGTTGTTGGCTTATTGCCTTGCCCTTGCCTTTGCCCGGCGGAACGACATGGGCCTGAATTTCAGCTAAAAATCCCCTCTCTAAACTTTACTATCATATCAAATCACATCAAATATCTTTCCTCATATATAAAATAATAAACATGGGTAAGTAAAAAAACTAAGTACATAGTTTTAATGTACATGACGAGACGAATCTTTTGAGCCTAATTAGGTCATGATAGGACAATGATTACCACAAACAAACGAAAAGTGCTACAGTATGTTATAGTGTCCGGTGTGACATTTTCACCAAACTTTACATTGTGGGTGTTTAGTTCCTAAGAAAAGATGAAAAGTGAAGTGAAAAAGTCACATCAGATACTGTAGCACTTTTTTTGTTTGCGGTAAACATTGTCCTACCATGACCTAACTAGACTAAAAAGATTCATCTCATCGTGTACATCAAAACCATGCAACTAGTTTTTTTATTTACCCACGTTTAGTACTCCATGCATAAGGAGAGAGATTTAATGTGATAGGTGAATAGTGAAGTTTGGAGAGAGAATGACCGGGAACGGGCCATCCTCTCTTCGCGAAACACAGCCATGGATGGAAGGCGTCCGAATCCACGATCGAAGAAGGCTGGAAAGTGATTTGACGGCTCACGGAATCACGGTCACGGACACAGCGACGCAAGCGAGACCGGAAGCTGGAATGTTGCTCCGACTCCACGCCGCACGTCCATCTCCTGCGTTCCGGTGCCGGTGCCATCACCGTGCAAAAGGCCCCACGCTCGGGATTATTGTTCAGCCGGGGCCGGATGCCCGTGCCAAGTGATAGTACCATCTCTGTGAAGTTCTTGGGACACGTATGACTTAAATCTTATTTAGAGACAGGGCAAGTTTGGCTCATGGAATTTCGAATACATTGCAGCAATAAAAAAAAGATGTTACATGATTAGCAACTTGAAGCGTACAAGTTTGAACAGATTACAGATGTTGTCAAACAAAAAAGCATCTAACCCTGGCCACTCAGGTTCCAGCATCCAACTAGTGCAAGCACTGAACAAAAACAGGACACAAAGGTAGTCATGCAAGAAAAACAGAACGTAAGAGCTAGTCATGGTTTGTTACTTTGGTGAAAGCAACTAGTGCAGCACTGAGGACTCGTATGCATTTCAGTGTGACCTTTTCAAGTAAAACTCGTACTAAAACCGCGCTTTGATTTGACCGTGGCGAGACTGAGAGAATTCAGATGCTCACACTCTCCTAGATTGAAAACACCAAGGCATACTACAACCATAAAATTAGTGCCATCTTTGATTAAGGATTCCTAGTGATACACAGTTAACTATCACAACCATTGAAATTGAACCAATAACAAACTTTACCTCGAACAAAGAAAATAGTACTAGTTGACAAGTGCGCATTTGTCTATGCAGACACTGCTCTCCACGGGCGTCAGTGGCTTCCAGACCCAGCAAGCTTGCAATGAATTCTTTACCACGAACGAAGAAAATAAATCAAGAAATGCACAGCAGTCTAGAGTAATCGATGGCTAGCAGCAAGCTTTAGAACCCCTAATAAGATGGTGGCTTCTTTACCATGATGCAACTTAGAGGGCCTTGAGCATGGCCAAGGAAAGCGCACCTCCACCCGATCTCCATGGCCGAAACCACATCAGAAAACCTACCCATGTATTTCCTGGCGGAAGAACACTAGCCCTGATGCTCACCACAGGGTTATTCGTCTTTCTTCTCTCAACACATCATCCTGCCACTTTCTACTACTCTCCTATGCTAACTCATATCTCTCCTCAGAAGACCAAAACTGGTAACCTCTTACTCAGTATATACTTATCTGCTCTTTATCTTCATACAATATTGCTGCAAATGTTACTTTGGCTAGGTTTCCGAGCATTTGGTGTGTTTCAACTTTCAAATGCTGCTTCTTTTCCCTTTCTAACAAATTACAGGATCTTTCTTCATTTCGAATATGAATTAGCTGCAACATTAGATACCAGTTCAAAGTTATACATCAAGTTAAACTTTGACTTATCAAAAGAAGATAATATGTTTAGCAAGCCTGCAATTTCAAAGCCTGGCTATCTCTGCAGCTTCTGATAATTATGTATATAGTATTTCAGATCCTTCCGGGCCTGGCAATGTCCTGCATGTCAGATTAGTCGATGAAAATGTGTCAAATGCAAAAAAGGAAACTATGATAAGCAAATGAAAGTACACAGATAGTGGCAATAGCTAACATTTCCTTATAGTTTCAAAAGCAGCATCTCCATCCATGAATTTTCTGTCAGAGATAATATTGCTCTCCTTTTTTAGGTCATGAAGACAAAATCTGCAATCTGTTCAATGGCACATGGGTCAGGGATTTCAGAGGTCCACTTTACACTAACATAACATGTCCAATGATGCCAGAGTCAAAAAACTGCGGAAGGTATGGAAAGCAAATGGATTATGTAAACTGGAAATGGGAACCACATGGTTGTGAGATGGCAAGGTTTGAACCCCAGCTATTCTTGAATATTGTCAGAGGGAAGACACTGGCATTTGCTGCAGATTCAATTGGACGGAACCAGATGGAGTCGCTACTTTGTTTACTGTCTCAGGTGAGTAACCTGTGTTTTAGCTCCATGGCATGTTAGTTACATGTAGAATTCTTTGACAAGGTCATCACATCATCAGTGAAGCCGGTAACAGGAAGGTTTTCCCAGTTTGCTACAAACCTACAAAACTACCTGCATCCCTTCTAGGAAAGGTTAAGGAACTGAGCACAGGAAACCGATTTGGGTGAATATTCAGTTCCATCATGTTAATTAAGCAATCCTAACACACAGATCTTTACAAGGCTCATTCATACAGTAGAGTGATCTAGAGGCTCAGGACTTGATTTTGTTTATGTGATAACCTAAAATTGCAAGGCATTGACTCTGATTGTGTGATGGATTTATGCGGGCACAACAGGATGCTTACCTTGGTGCTGCAAAACATTTATGATCGCTTCTTCATTTCTTCTAAATCTGAAGATTTCTTCCTAAATAAATATCTAATGAATTAACAGAACAATTCTACTTGATTTACTAACATCTCTAGAAAACTTCATCCCCTGATGGTGTGAAATTGTGATAAGAGAAACTAACGCAACCCTGTAAAAAATTGCAGGTGGAAACTCCGGCCAAAGTTTACAGTGACACTAAAGACAAATTTGTCACTTGGCACTTCAGATCCCACAACTTTACACTCATGGCACTGTGGACCAAATTTCTAGTAGAAGCATCAGAAAGAGAGATCAATGGCACAGTGGTTGAAATGCATGACATACACTTGGACAAACTTGATGCAAGATTAGCTGCAAACTTACGTGAGATCAATATTTTAGTCATATCGAGTTCCCGATGGTTCTTCAGGGAAAATTATCTCCACGAAGGTGGGAATCTCATTGGGTGCATATACTGCTCAGAAAATAACATCACAAACTTTGATGTTGTTACAGCTATTCAGAGGGCGCTTAGAACAGCCCTCAATAACTTGAGCAACTGCCAGGAATGTGGATTACAGTTAACATTAGTAAGAACAGCAACACCCGCACATTTTGAAAATGGCTTCTGGAATACTGGAGGATATTGCAATAGGACTGAACCGGTGGGAGGAGGAGAAACAATAACCAGAACAGTTGAATGGTCAATAAGAAATGCGCAGGTTGAGGAAGTTAACAGAGCACAAATGGAAAGCAGTCAGAGGGGACGGATGAATATAGAGATTTTAGATATAACCAAAGCTATGTCTATGAGACCTGATGCACACCCAGGGATCCATTGGAATAACAAGTGGATGAGGGGTTACAGTGACTGTTCCCATTGGTGTTTGCCAGGACCAATAGATATGTGGAACGAGCTATTACTCTCTGTGCTTAAGAAATATGGTTAAGACTGCAAAATCAATGATGCAAAACAATGAAGGGAAGTACATTGGCTGGTCAAATAATTTCAAGGTTTTGCTAATTCAAGGTCTCAAAAGGATTCCTTTATTTCTGTTATGTCAAAACCAATCCTTCTCTATTCTCTCTTTTGCAGAAGTTTCTGAGTAAATTATCTGTATGCATGATTAGCAGAGTTATGCATGTTTGACAAGATAAAATTTAGTCTGCTCCCATTCACATTTTCATCAATTTCATTCACACACCAACCGGTGAGTTGCATACATAAGCCAATTCCAATTACTGGTCATATGGGTTGTAGCACTGAATCATGACATGTTACAAACACTTGATTGTAAACTAATCCTCGAAAAATTAGTGTCTATGGACTATAATATTGAATCAACATCGTCAGCTTATTTTCAGTTAAAACATCTGGCAATGACCAACTAATGAATGGCATTTGATTTCATCACGAGTTATACAGCAGTGAAAATGTGAAATAAACAGAGCCCCAGGCATTTATACATAAAAAAACAACCTTATGTGTACCTGTTGGTCCCATGGCACGTTCAGCTTGTCAAAATGTTATCATCAAAGTCTTTGGTTGAAGGCTCATTGACAACAGAAGCTTGGGGTAATTCCTTGCTCATCAAATACTTCCTCTTTTGAAGGCTCAGCCAAACCAAAATACTGTCAGTCTGGACAATACTATATCCCGCTTTCCTGTACATGTTGAATGGAACTTGGTCGATTATTCTACAATGAAGATATACACGTTTCTTGGCATTCATCTTGATAGCTAGATCCTCGCATGCCTTGAGAAGTTGCTTTCCAATTCCTCTCCTATTAGGGAAAAACAAGGAAAACTTTAGAGAAGCACTACAGTCGCCATATTTTAAACGTAACATTGATGAACAAACTACTCCATATAGAATTGTACCAACAGATCAATTGATCCTTTATAGATAAACAAACTGCACCATGCCCCAGAACATCCCTTCCAAATGCTTCTATTATACACATGTGACGAGAAGGTTTCTTCCCATTGCATCTTAAAAGGGTTCACCAATGGCTTCTACATGTGACAAAAATGTTTCTTCCCCCATTATAAAAAAAAGGTTTCTTCTCACTGCATCTCTTAAGACATGTGAAAATGTTTCTTCCCCCATTATAAAAAAAAAGAGGTTTCTTCTCATTGCATCTTAAGGGTTAGTCGACCCAGAGCGTCACCCGTTACCTTCTCAGCGGCGTTTTCACGGTCATGTTACAGATGTACGGGAAGTCGAGCGGCGGGGTGGGCGTGGGCGGGGCTCCAGGCGCGCCCACCGCGTCGAACGACACCTCCGCGGTGCACGCCATCTCCCCCTCATCGTTATTCTCCCCATCTTCGCCGCCCTCATCTCCGTCATCCTCCGCCGCGTCGGCGGGGCGGTAGAACCCCACGAGCACCGCGGCGTGCGGCGCGAGCCCGCGGCGGTCGTGGAGGTACCTGCGGATGACGAACGTGAGGAGCTGCGCGTACCGCTGGGCCGGGGCCCACCGCACGGTCTCGGAGAACGAGGAGGCGAGGAGGCGGACGAGCGCCTCGGCCACGGCGTCGTCGTCGGGGCCCCGGGAGAGGGCGCGCACGGTGAGGAGGCCGTGCGGGAAGGCGTGCTCGTAGCGGAAGGCCGCGAGCTCGTCGAGCTGCGTGAGCGCGCGCGGCGAAAGGAAGACGCCGGGGCCGGGGCTGCCGCCCGCGCCCGGGGAGGGGGTCGCGGCGAGAGGGGCGAGGCGGAGGTGGCGCGGCGTGGGGCAACGGGTGAAGAGGAGGTGGGGATGCCTGGAGATGGCGGGAGTCAGCGAAAGGAGGGCGGGCGACGCCGCCATGGGAGACGCGGATGCCAGTGCCGGAGCGGTGGAACGGGGAAGCCGGGAACTCCAGTGGCGATTTTTTTAGATTTATTTTGAAGTAGCTTACGTGGATAAACGTCAACTGTGTGTGGCTGACCTGTAGCCTAGAGACTCGTTTTTTTTTTTGTGTGTGTGTGACTGTGTGAAAGCGGGTTGGGCTTGGGCCTAGGCCCTAGGCACGACGATGACGTGGTAGAAACTTTTTGTTTTTGAAAATAAAATAAAGCAGAGCTGCTATCTAATTCTATCGCCGTTCTCGAATATCGTTTAGAACAAGCTATTTAGTTAAAAAAATAACTAATTTACTTGTTTTAAACGTCATATATTTAAAAATAGAGGAAATAATTCATTCGGGCAAGAAGTAGACGTTCCATGTTATAATATTTAGTTAAAAATGACTCACTTAATCTATACGATCCAGTTATTTTAAAAACACGTTTTATCTAAATAATTTCTACGCACATATCAGATCTAACAATGAAAAAGATACGAAAAGCTTTTATAAACAAATAATAATAATATTTTTATAGAGTTTCTACCGTTTTGATATTACTTTTCTTAAATTCTTTACCCACCAATCAACTAATATAAAACAAACCCTATAATAAAGTTAAGTTAGCATGCTGGTGTTGCACGACCATTTTTGCTAGTAGTATAAGATTTAAAACCTCTAGTTCAACACTGGGTCCCAGACGCTGGACGATGACAAAAGAAAATGCCGGCATTGAGAGGCCAAAATTTGTCTGGATTTGAAGAAGAGGAAAGTGGAAATGACCGAGGCAATATGATGCTGGAAGTCGGTTGATAAAAACTCGCTGCAATCTCGTTTGAGCATTTCCCTCGTTTTACATTCCTCTGAGCCCAAGATCATATAAACTCATCTGCCTTTATCTCTATGGTAAAGTTTGAGACAGAGAAATAGGCTGAGAGCCTGATGCCCGATACCGAGAGATGTGAATAAAAGAAGAAAAAAGAGAGAGCGACTAAACAAAATATTGCGCAAACGATAAATGTAAGCACAACCGCCGCACCACCAGCCCACCAGTTGCGCCGTGCAACCAGCACGAGCAACCCAGCTGCCTCGTGGTGTTGTCTCTCGTCTGATGGACATAACTCCTCTTCCTCTTTGATGTGAACATTTCCTCTGCAGAAACCATATCGGCGATGATGTTCACAACACGAGACCGATCGCATTCGAGCACCGGGACTACCAACAAAATGAATCTGCTTCAACAACCTTTTGCGGCTTAGCCGAACGCATATAACTCACGCCCTGACACAGGTCGCCACTGCAGTTGGCTGGCAGAACACCCGTCGCTGTCCGTTTATCCCGTCTAAACTTCTCCACCTGATCTAAATCCCCCTGCACGGCTGCACCACCATGATCAGTGTACATCTTGCCGCTGCTCCAGCAGCTTGAAACGCGCTTACTGTTCCAACCATTAAACCGGACCCCCGCTCTGCCAACTGTGCAGTGCTCACCAGGCCGGCCACACTACTGCTGTCCCGTCTCATCTTTCTTTTTTCCAGATCGAAGAATTATTACCCCGATCCAACCTGTGCAGTGCAGTGCAGCCATCAGTGTAACAATTCAATTTCATCTGAAGAAGGAGCCTCACAATTCAACGAAAACACGGTGCCGTCCATGTTACCGTCATCAATCGAGAGCCGGCGGTATGGATCTGCACCGACGGGGGCTATAAAGTCGGGCCTGAGCAAGGTGGTTGGATCTTGCCGGAGAACCTTCAATGGCCGGCAGCAGTAGCAGGCAGCGGCCGCTCTGACGAACGCCAGTCACGGTCAGGGCAGGTCTCCCCCGGTTCTGCTATATAAAGCCCGGGCCGAGGTCTCGCCATCGCCAGACCCACGAACACGAGCGCATCACCACCTACGCAGCTCGTAGCACACGAGTAGGTAGAGCTCGCTCAGGTGCTAGCTGCTAGGATGGCGTCCAAGGCCGAGGTGGTGGTGGAGGTGAAGTCCCCGGCGGACAAGCTGTGGACGGCGCTGCGCGACTCGACGGAGCTGTTCCCCAAGATCTTCCCCGAGCAGTACAAGAGCATCGAGACCGTCGAGGGCGACGGCAAGTCCGCCGGCACCGTCCGCGTCCTCAAGTACAACGAGGGTACGCAGTAACGCCTTCTTGCTGTAGCCGTTGTTAAGAAACCGTGCCCTGAACCTGGGTGTGTGTGCACGTGCACTGCAGGGGTGCCGATGCTGACGTTCGCCAAGGAGAAGCTGGAGGTGGCGGACGACGAGAACAAGGTGGTGTCGTACAGCGTGGTGGACGGGGAGCTGGTGGAGTTCTACAAGAACTTCAAGATCACGCTCAAGGTGACCCCGGGGAAGAAGGAGGGCGAGGCCGGCGCCGTCGTGAACTGGTCCATGGAGTTCGACAAGGCCAACGACCAGGTGCCCGACCCGGACGTCATCAAGGAGACCGCCACCAAGACGTTCCACGACCTCGACGACTACCTCCTCAAGAACTAGCTACTTAGCTAGGCGGAGAGAGATCATTGTTCATCCGATCCGCCGAGGCATCATATCGATCAGTCTACGGAGTAGTGCTCTAGCGCACGTCGCTGTTGTGTTGGTGGTGTCCGAGTCCGCGTTGGTTTGCTGCAGCGATACGATCATGCATGTGCGTCGTCTGCAGCGGTTGGAAACTAGCCCCCAGTGGCCGAGTCAATAAAAAAGCTCTTCGTGTCGATTGTGAACTCTATACACAGCACTCGCTTCAGAGAGAGTTAGGACGCGAGACCGTTTTTCTAGGTCTTCTGGCTTGGTCTAAGAACTGAACAATTGCTCTAGTCGGGGGAAGAGGCCGGACACCGCGAATCGAAAGCCTGGAACGCGCGCAGGCAGAGCGCGGTCACCACCGACGAGGCCGCGCGCGCGCGGTGCGCAGATCGAGTCTGGTCACCGCGCGCCGCGCCGGCACGCGGCAAACCACACAACAATGCGGCACCGCAACGCGCCACCGAGCCGTGACGAACAGAGCGAGCGTGCACGGTCAGGCCAGCACGCACACGCAACACGCGTGACGCGCGCAAGGCCGAGGTGACCGAAGAGCCGCCGCCGCGGCACTGGCATCTGGCAAGGCCAAAGTCGCGCTGCGGCAGCCGGGCTGGGCGCTAGCAGTACCAGTGTACCACTGCTTTTGCTTTTGCCACTCGTGGTGAGTCCTGGCAACCTGGTCAATGAGTGGTGACCAACAACTTAATTCAACCGGACCCCTGGTGCCAACTGCAAACCAGACGGTATTATTGTCACCAGGTACTCCGTCAGATGCAGAATTGAAGCTATGTGCTGCTTGGTTTCAGCTTCAGATCACGCGCTGCAACCGGAACATCAGGCTGCATCTGCACGTCTGCAGGTGAAGTGATTCTCGTTTTCTCAATGGTAATCCGTTCTTTCAATCCTGTGATCAGCGTCAGCGGAAAACTCTACATCGGAGCACACTCGCACACCATCACACGCGTCATGGATGTTGATCATGACCTCTGTCTGCCGGTGATGACGTTGCCTTCCAAGCTGCTGCCGCGGCAGCGATCGTGCGCATAAGCCTGCCTGTTCCGTGTTACCGATGAACGAGTAAATATGTGATTCGAAGCCAGAGTACTCTGTACTCGGAAGAATACAGTGCCGGCTTAGCCGCAACCGTCAGTCGCAGACGTGTTCACGGATGACATTGAAAGTGTAGGCCCAAACGTCCTGTACCCCTATTATATTTTCCTTTGGGTGTCCCGGTATGAATTGCCTTTGTGACGTTTCGTGAACTGCTCGAAGCTTGACATTTTTTTTGACAGCGGATGGTAAAGAAGGTGGACGCTGACACGTTGTAAAAGAAAGAGCCAGTCATCTTGTCATCTTGTTCGCGTTTTGATGCATTTTAGTTTTGTGGCGCTGTACTGAAAGCTGGTAATACGCAGAAATGATACCCTCGTTTTGCTAAATGAATCAGTGTATGTACTAAACATCTGCAGCCTTTATATGCAACCAAGAATCTGGGAAAAATCTAATCTAAGTATGATCTTGCGGTAACTTTTGACCGTGCGATTGGAGCTGGCAATTGCTATGTCTGTAAATTGCCTGGTTAAATGAGAAAGTAGACGAAGAAACCTCAGAAAATTGATGTATCCATGCTCATTTTAGCTTTAGAGTAGCAGGGAACTCCTATGTTTTGTGGTTCTATATTCATCGTGGAGCCATTTCTCCTTGCACTGTTGCTTCAGATACCATATTTACTCTGCTTCTCTGAATTGTTCTTTACAGTAGTTGTAGCCCATCATCAGATGTGCAGAATGCCATCACGAATTGCATTGCTACTGGCTAAAGCGTATGCTTTCGGTGATTTCTTCTGACCATGTGTTTTGGTTTCACTCTCCACTTCAATTTGCAAAATAATTCAGTTCTAATTTCTGGAAAATCAGTTTCAATGACAATTTCAGTCTTTAGTTTCTCTAAATGGCCATGCATTGTTGAATGGAAACTTCTAGCCTGTTTGTTGTACTACTGCATGAACTCATTTATTTTGTTTGTGTAGATTCCATCTGATGCAGCAACTCATTTATTTTGCGTATAGACATGCTATGAACACATTATTTTGATTTAGTTTCAAACTAATATATTATATTTTTATATCTATGTAAATTACTTTCGAATACTTTATTTTATTAATAGCAATTCTCATTTATTTAACTATTAAAGTTTACTACAAAATACTCTAAACGGCATGCACGTTTATTGATGACACGTAAGTACTAAAACAATATCACTTGAGTGGATCATGATAAACACACCAGTCGTGCAAAGCGCTTTTAAAAATACTTTATATTCGCTCTCTCGTGTATGGAGAGCTTTATGTATTCTCAAATCTAGATGCACATCATTTTTGAGATAGTTGGTCTTTATTTATATGAAAAAACTTTACAATTTATTGTCTATTAGCAATACGGGATAACGGATCGCGGTGTTTTGAGGGGAAAAATCAACGCACAACATGAGGTGGGAGGTGGGTCTAATTTTAGTGAGAAGTGTTTTCAAATCTAATTCTCTTTAGATTTTTTTGGGTGAGAAATATTTTCAATTCTATATGATCCTTTTAGTATAGATTAAAAATATTTTAAACAGGTTCCAGGCAGCGCCCACTGTCCTGTCTTTGCTGGCCTTTTTGCCCCTTTACAAAAACCCTCTTTTCAGACTTTCACAAAACCCCCGGCCGTGGCATCGCCGGAATCCCCGGCCCTCACCGTCCCCTTTCGCCATGTCTCCGGCTGTGGCGGCGGCTCCCGCGCCGGGCGCCACGGCCACGGTGTGGGTATCCAACATCCCGCCCTCGGCCATCGCCGCCGAGCTCCTCGACTTCTTCGATTCCGTAGTCGCCGCCGCCGGCGCGGCCTTTGCCTGCGAGATTGCCTCCGCCCACCGCGGCTGGCTCAGCCGGGGCTACGGTTCCGTCCAATTTTACTCCGCCGCGGCGGCCACCCGCGCCGTCGACCTCGCCTCATCAGGCCGCCTGCCCCCCTTCCTCGGCTCCCGCCTCTCTGTCTCCCCCGCCCACGTCGACCTCCTGCCCCGCGCGCCCGATTTCGCCCTCCGTGCCGTCGGCTCGAGCCTCGTTGTAGGCAACCGCGTCGCCGAGCGCGAGCTGGAGGTGGCCTACTCCTGGGACGGCGTGCGCGCGGAGTTCATCCCGGGGAAGCGGCGCGTGGACCTCTATCTGAAACATGATTCCCGGAGTTACAAGCTCGAGGTTCTCTTTGAGGACATCAGGGAGTGCTTCGGCTGCAGCTTTGATGGAACGGGCGCCATTTTGCTGCAGGTGAGTTGCTTATACCATGCATCACCTGCAGTCTCGATGCAGAGAGTTCTAAAAACTCTGATGAGTATGGCGAAACAGAAGTGTGAGCTGATCATTTGTTCCCAATTATTAGATGACACGCCATACAGATACCCGATTGAGATGTACTGTGATCAACCCTTATTTTCACTGAGTAGCCCGGAGAATAACTGAGTGATTGTGATAGAATTAGCTCAGTATGCGACTATGCTTAGAGTTGCAAGTCAGCAAGTGAATCTACAGATATGGACCTCGGTTTTAGCCTAACATCCTAGCAGAATGAGAGAATGACAGACTAGCGTAGCACAGAAGGATGATTTTGCAGTCTTCAATGGACGCTATTGTGTTTGTTGTGTAGCAGTGTTAAAAAAAACACATTCCAGGTTTTCAATGATCCATTTATTGCATATTCTAGCAATTTTCATTTTGAATTATTACTCAAAGACTTGAGACATTCACAATAAACGCAATCCTCATATAGGATACAATATTGTACTTTGCAACTGATCAATATAAACTTCATATTTGTGCAATTCTGCTGCATGTTATTTCAGGCATTTCTTGGAGCCGATTACATGAGAACTCTTTTCATCTTATTTTTTATTGGGAGGGGAATCATTTAAGCTTTATCTACTCAATGAGTTTAAGTAGACTTTACAATTGAAATATGCTTTTGATTTTTACTATCAATATTAAGCTGCCGTTGTGAACACATTATCTGCAGCGATATAGATTGAATGTTTTGCCATATTTTCTTTGACTACCAGTTTGTTTCAAATGGAAATATTATTGGGGTCTCTTTATAATAAATTTGATGCTTGTCTGATAAATAAATACTATGCTTGTTTCAGCTGAATTATGCACCAAGAATCCACACTGCAATTTCTGGGTCTACAATTAAATCAAGGTTCACAGATGAGCGGTTTCATGCATGCAAGGAGGACGCCAAGTTTGCATGGGTCAGAGAACTAGATTTTACGCCTAATAGCTCTTTTGGCGAGTGTTCCACTCTTGTCTTGAAACTGAGCGAAGGTGCACCAGTGTCAAATATACTTGAAAGTTTACCCTTCTCAGGAGAATTAGGGGAATTGGTCATTTCTTCGACGGTTATGTTTGAATCCTCCTCCAATGTGGTTCCTCTTGTTGATTGCCCAAGTGGTTTTTCGGTACCTTATGAAATTCTTTTTCGTCTGAACTCTCTTGTTCACATGGGGAAGCTAGTGGCCAGGCATGTTAATGCCGATCTGTTTAAAGTCCTTGAAGAGCTACCAGTTGATACTTTAAGGAGGACATTTGAGAAAATGAGCAAATTAAGATCTACCTGCTATGAACCTCTGGAATTCATCAGACATGAGGCGCACAACATGAAGACTAGTAAGAAAACCTTGCTGTCCAAGAAGAGTGAGGGTGAACGAAAATTGATGAGGTGTTACAGAATTCACATCACACCATCAAAAATATACTGCTTGGGGCCTGAGGAAGAAGTCTCAAATTATGTGGTTAAGTACCATTCTGAGTATGCTTCTGACTTTGCTAGGGTTACTTTCGTTGATGAAGATTGGAGCAAGCTTTCTCCAAATGCATTGTCAGCTAGAATTGAACAGGGTTTCTTTTCTACACCTTTGAAAACTGGCCTGTATCATCGCATTCTCTCCATACTAAAAGAAGGATTTTGCATTGGTCCAAAGAAGTATGAATTTCTGGCTTTCTCAGCAAGTCAACTTCGTGGTAATTCTGTTTGGATGTTTGCTTCAAATAATTCTTTGAGTGCTGAGAGTATAAGAAATTGGATGGGGCACTTCAAAGATATCCGTTCAGTCTCCAAGTGTGCAGCTCGAATGGGTCAGCTGTTCAGCTCCTCCAGGCAGACATTTGAAGTCTCACCGTACGATGTAGAGGTAATTCCAGATATTGAAGTCACAACTGATGGAACAAAATACATATTTTCAGACGGTATTGGGAAGATTTCTTCGAGGTTTGCCAGACAAATTGCCAAAACAATTGGGCTAGACCCTAATAACCCCCCTTCTGCTTTTCAAATAAGGTATGGTGGCTATAAAGGAGTCATTGCTGTTGACCCCACTTCCTTTTTCAACCTTTCTCTGCGACCTAGTATGAAGAAGTTTGAATCAAAAAGCATTATGCTGAACATTACAAATTGGAGTAAGTCTCAGCCATGCTACGTGAATCGTGAAATTATATCTCTTCTTTCAACACTGGGTATAAAGGATGAAACATTTTTGTCGATGCAACAAGATGACATGTGTGAAGCAGATGAAATGCTAACAAACAAAGAAGTTGCTTTGTCTGTCCTAGGGAAAATTGGTGGTGCAGATACCAAGACAGCAGCTGAGATGCTGCTGCAAGGCTATGAACCAAGCCTGGAGCCTTACCTGTTAATGATTCTCAAAGCCCATCGGGCTAATAGGCTGACGGACATAAGAACTAGGTGTAGGATTCATGTCCAGAAAGGCCGTGTTCTTATTGGTTGTTTGGATGAAACAGGCAAATTAGACTATGGCCAAGTTTACATCAGAATTACAAAGAATCGCAAGGAGCAGAAGTATAGCGAGCAGCCATTCTTTTGTAATGATGATGGCAAAACGGCTGTAATTGTCGGAAAAGTTGCAATCTCTAAAAACCCATGTCTCCATCCTGGCGATGTCAGAGTACTTGAAGCTATATATGAACCTGGATTGGATGCTAGGGGCCTTATTGATTGTGTTGTATTTCCTCAGAAAGGGGAAAGGTACGTTATTCTGAAGCTGAAAGATGACTATCATAGTTTGTCGAATTCGAATTCTGTCAAAGGCTGTGAAGCAGCTTGTCTATTTTTTTGAAACAAGAAAATAATCTTCGGTAGCACTGTTATCCATATTATGTTGATTTCAAATTGTGTAATTGGCAATTAACCATTTAGGTTAATGCTCTCGATGCTTGCACTATCCTTACTTGAAATCTTCAAATTAATTAGGCCTCATCCAAATGAGTGCTCGGGTGGCGATTTGGATGGTGACCTCTTCTTTATTACTTGGGATGACAAACTGATTCCAGAGAAGGTCGATGCACCTATGGATTATACTGCAACAAGGCCACGCATAATGGACCATGTTGTTACACTTGAGGTATTCCTGAGCATATTCTTTTTTCTCGCTCATTTTTCTTGGTTATATGTAATACTGTGGTTGATTTGCTGAAATTTCCTTTGGCTAATGTCAGATTTTTATAGCAGAAAATATCACCAAGGTTTAAGTGTTTATAAATTGCTGCATTTCTTTTCCCTGAGATGATGGGTTGTGGCATTTTTATGATCACGGATGGAGCTCAGGAACCTTTTTTCATGTTTCTAAAAGGTGCTCATGTATTTAGAGCACTATTAACTTCATGAAGCACGTGCTGATAGGGCAATTACAAGCATATAGAACTGGCAGCTAACTTTTAAATTCTGATCCTGCCACAATGGTTATTAACAAATGCTCACGTATCATTTTCTTCCATCTTGCATGGTTGATTGGTTATCCTTACCTGAGTGAGATGTTACTAAAATAACATCTGCGAATGCAGGAAATTCAGAAGCACTTTGTCAGTTACATGATAAATGATGCCCTCGGTGTCATCTCCACAGCCCACTTGATCCACGCAGACCGCAACCCGCTGAAAGCTCGCAGCCCCGAGTGTATCCAGCTGGCTGCTCTGCACTCCATGGCCGTCGACTTCGCCAAGACGGGTGCTCCAGCCGAGATGCCCTGGGCGCTGAGGCCCCGGGAGTTCCCTGACTTCCTGGAACGGTGGGAGAAGCCAATGTACGTCTCCACCGGCGTCCTCGGCGAGCTCTACCGCGCAGCCCTGCGCCATGCTGAGAACGCCGAGGCCCTCCTGCCCGATGGCCCGCCGAGCTGCGCGTACGACCCGGACCTCGAGTGCCCCGGGTTCCGCGACTCCCTGGACGCCGCGGAGGAGCACTACGAGGCATACGCCGAGAAGCTGGGCACCCTGATGGCCTACTACTCGGCGGAGCGCGAGGAGGAGATCCTGACGGGCAACATCCGGAACAAGCTCGTGTACCTGCGGCGCGACAACAAGCGCTACTTTGAGATGAAGGACCGGATCATCGCCGCCGTCGACGCGCTGCACGCGGAGGTGAGGGGGTGGCTGAGGGCGCGCAGGGAGGAGGACGCGTCGAGGCTGGCGTCGGCGTGGTACCACGTGACGTACCACCCGGAGCGCCGCGGGGAGAAACGGTTCTGGAGCTTCCCCTGGATCGCCTGCGACACCCTGCTGGCGGTCAAGGCGGCCAGGAGGTGCCGCAAGCGGGTGGAAGACGCCGCCGCCGCCGTGCCGATGGACTGCGACGCCTAGAGCGCGGGGCGAGGTGCCACTGCGCTAGTGAAGTGAACTTGCAATGTGAGTGGTAAACTTAAACTGTGACGAGTCTGTGACCCCAATAAGATGCACTGCTCCGTGCTGTAAAAAAATGTCGAGAGCAGATTGTCAGAGCTCAAACAACCGAAGTCTGGGGAACTCATGAGTCATGATGTGCCATTCCATTAGGTTTCGTTTAAGATTTAGGCCCTGATCCAGAATTTCTACTCCCAAATTTACTATGCAAAAAGAAGATTCCCATCACATTAAAATATCATAACATGCATGGAGTACTAAATGTAGATAAAATCAAAAACTAATTACATAGTACTCTGCGAGACGAACATTTTGAGCCAAATTAATAAATTTTTGAATAATTTTTCTCACATACAAACGAAATGCTACAGTGACGCAATAATTACGATGTGACATCATACTCCAAATTCATCCACCCAAAACCAACATCTAAACATGGCCTTACCGGCGGGTCCATTTCGTTTCGTTCGGGTAAAGCTTTGGCCTATAGTTAGTTTATCAATATTCTATTTATTTGATATGCAATTAGTTTGTGCACGACCGATCATGCTGACTAACTTTATGCCAACAAGAATTATGAATTAATAGAGTAGTGTCATAGATTTATCCTACTAGAACGGAAAAGGCCTTTTATAAAATTTAAATGGAGGGAAACCATCACTGCTAATTGCCGGCCCTGGCTCCATCATCATCGCGGGTAATCTACGAATGGAATATGCGAATGCAGGTTCACCGAGAGCGCCAATTTGATGGTTTGTTGGGACGGCTGCATGTCATTCTTTTGACGTTCTTTTTGTTTGCGAGACACACTTTTGACGTTCTTTTTATTTGCGCGACACACTTTTGACGTGTTCTGGCCTCCCGGGGATCGTGTAGCACCCAGCGAACTTCAAGCACTACTCTTTTACTAACTCGTATACACTCGTTACTCGTACGTACTGCTGCTTACGAGTTGAAAGTTTTATAGGAGTAGACCTCTAGAACAGTAGAACACCTGCAACACATGCTGACCAGTGACCAAGGCTGAGTCCAGGTCAGGCCACAACACCTGACCGTTTACCGTTACTCTGGCGACTGGCGGAAGAAAAAAGGAAATCGGACCCAGAACAGAAAGGCGAGACGATTACGCCAAGCAAAGCTCCCCAGAAGTCCAAAACCCCGACCTGCCGCCTACTCCGCTCTCGAACCTTCGCACCACCAAACGCGGCGCGCTACCTAGCCATCAGCGGGCAGCCAGAGAGCGGCCATGCCGGGGCCGGGGGCGCACCTGCTGTACGCGCTGTCGGGCGGCGTGGCGCTGTCGCGGCTCGCCGGGCCGGGGGGCCACCGCTTCGGCCCGCACCACTGCGCCGTCTACGCCGCCAACGCGTTCCTCGGCCCGGACCTCGGCGCCTTCGCCGAGTGGCTCTGCTCCTTCCTCCCCTCCTCGGCCTCCGCCTCGGCCGCGGGGGACCTCGCCATGGCCGCCGTGCACCACCCCTTCTACTACCCGCTCCTACTCGGCCTCCCGCTCGCCTGGGCCTACGCCTGGCTCTCCCGCCGCCTGCTCCGCGCGGGCGTCCTCGACTCCCCCGCCGGGGTGAGTAGTTCTGGAATGTTTGATTCCTCGCCTTGGATTTGCTTATTTTGCTTGAACTTTTTTTTTTCGGAATCTACTGTCACGTACGGCCGCGCCTGTCGGTATCTATGTCAGGTGTAGTTTAGCAAATGCCGCATTATATATTAATCATGTGTTGCAGAAAAAAGTTCAGAGGGTCCAGAAGCCTCCGTATCAATCTAGCGTTGCGTGTCTGATTTGTTTAATCTTGGTGTTGTTGCAGGTACCATTAAACAAGAGGCAGTGTTTCTTGCTTATCTCGGCCGGCTCGCTGTCTCATTTTTTCTTGGACCACTTGTTTGAGGTGAGCATGCAACCGTAAGGAACGTTTCCTCGTGAATTAGCTTACATAGAATTGGTGTCCAACCTTTAAGAATGTGTGGTTAACAGCTTGGAGAGAAGTTTTTTTCTAGAAATATCTGCCTGAACCAACTGCCAATGATGTTCCTGCATGTGGAGTAAAATTTCTTCAGATCCCAAATAAACCTCCCCTTAATACTTTGGAATTAGATGTCGCATTTTCCCCAACTGAGTTCATATTGTACTGCTGCAGGAAAATGGCCATTCTACGATGTACACTTGGATCCTGAGCACTGGTTGGTGGAAAGGCCGTGCTCCTATCAATCCAGACGCAGTGGTCGTTGTAGGACTTCTTTGCACTTGCCTCATGGGGGGATTTGTGTACATCAACAGGTGATAACTTTTTTAAGTGCATTATCACTATGTGCAAACTAAGAAGTGGTACAAAGAAACTTGATCCAGTTCCTTGTTAGACTGACCATTATAAGTGATGCAGCGTATTTTGGTGCCTCGCCACTATGCCGCTAAAAATGCTATTTAAAACCTTGGTTTCTCGTATACTAAACAGATTATTTCAATTGATTCTTTATAGAAGTTATGCTTTTCTCCATTATTGAAATAAAAAAGGATTTTTTTTAGCTACAGCACTAGAACCTAGAACACCTGTGTTTGGTGTCTGTCTTTTCACTATCATGTTTTGCATGGAGATTGATGATGCCGTTTGGTTTTTTGAGTTTGTTTCAGTTGTATCACTTTTTTCGTACATTTGTAATGGATGCAAATGGTCAATCCCCATCACCCTAAGAGGGAAAAGTGTTGGCATCATGTTATGCGAAACTCTGTTTCTTTGCTTAGTGTTCTTGCTGTATAACTTGTCTGTTTTGGGCTGTTTCCTGACAGTTTTAAATGCCCTGGCGAGCAAGCGGCAAGGAAGCAGCCTAGTGTAGTATAAAAATACCTGTGTTTCTTCCTTCTTATGCAAAGATATGTTCTCCTGTGTATTCTAGAAAAAACAAGTACACACTGATCTTTATTGATGGCCAACAATCAATTGTTACATGACGATTACACTACAAAATGCCTATACATGCTCACTTGAGTTTTGAATGTTTCGAATTCTGTTACAAAACCTTTTCCCCTTTTGAAAAATGATGTCAATTTCAAATCCTAGCTGCAGAGCTGTAAACTTCTTCTTTGCTTTGACAGAGTGAAGCATGGAAAGTCTGCAGCAGACAAATCAAACCATTCTTTCTTTCTCATCCTGGTGATAAGCACCCTGTACTGTATCTGGTGTGCCAGTCAGATATACCTGAGGCAACCTCCTCAACCTGCCATAGGTGAAGAAGCTGATCTCGGAGTGATAATCTTTCTCGCCATTTATCTTTTTCTTCCACATGGCCTGTGCTTCCTTTCGATGAACCAAAAGGATTATACTGATGCACTGAATGAACTACCACTTCGCTAACGTGTGCTGTTGTGCATTATTCTTCTCAGAAGCGCAGATGATCATTTTGGTAACAGTCTAGTTTCTGCATTACTACATTGTAATTAGATTTAGTTACTAACTGGATGATTGCTTGTGCAGTTGTGCACCTATGTATAACCCTGTAATTCTTTAGGCTGGAAACATATATTGTTATGGAATAAAGTTGTATTGTGGATGACATTGAGTTCTCTTGAAAATAATTTAATCTTTTTCATTGGTTGCATAGACATGGATGGTGGTATTCAAGGCACCCATGGCAATTTTTTTCATTTGACACTAGTGGTATATGCAAAGTGATGATGTCTGCCAAGCTAATTCTTATGGTTTGCGTATTCATCTGGGTTTCCTTTTGTAGTAAGTTGAATTTGTTGTAAGTTGAAAGAGAGCATATACACTTGGACCATTATGATGGATTCAAGTGTTGAATTAAACTCATTGTCTTATCTGGATCATTGTCCTTTTTAAGAGGTATTATGCTTCTCTCTTTTTATTGGTTTTCCTCTGCAGTAGTCATACTTCTCTGTATAGTGTGAGGAAAGATGATGAAATATCCAAGCCTGTATCACACTATAAGCCTAGATTATAGTATTGTCTGTAGATTCGGTATCTAACTACCTCTTGCTATGTATGTGAAGTAAATTTTATCAGTTTGTCTTAAAACTTTTCTGACGCAGATTGCTCACAACTCAATTGGGTTCTGTTTAACTTTTGTGCACAAAAATGTTTAAGCATGGTCATGTAAACATCAAGGGGCTTAAAGGATTACAAAGAAGTAGCTATGCAAGGGACTCGATGATGCTAATACTGTTGTGCTTCGCATCATGTTTCATGGAGATCTGAAGTGCCTTCTCCAGCCTTGACACAACTTGCTCCATGGATGGCCGCTGCTTCTTGTGGCCAGTGCATGACAGAGCAAGCTTCAAACTGAGATCAAATGCCTCCATTGAGTATTCTCCATTCAACCTAGGATCAGCAAACTCCAATACATTGCCATCTTGAATAAGTGTGGAAGCCTGGGAACGACAGGTACACACTCAGTCAATTACTTCAGCCCAGAATGTAGTATCCTACTTTAATTGCTTATGATCTTACCATTTTGTCCAGTGACATTGGCATAGCAGTATTCATGATGTTGATTGCTCGTTTTCCTGACAGGAGCTGCAGGAGCACCATGCCGAAGCTGTACACATCCCCTGCAGCATTTACCTTGTGGTTGTGGCGGTATTCTGGATCGACATAGCCGAAGGTTCCTCTGACTTCAGAGCTTACATGGGATACACCTAAGTCGATGACTCTTGAGAGTCCGAAATCTGACAGCTTGGGTTCCATATCAACGCCAAGAAGTATATTGGTTGGCTGTCATAGCACGCATGAGATTGACTAAATGTGAATCTGTAGATATACTGAAGCCTTTCAGATCATGCAACAAACCTTGATGTCACGGTGGACAATGCAGCCTTCAGGATATATGTGCAGGAACCAAAGTCCGCAAGCACTTCCAAGTGCTATCTGAAGCCTCTGTATCCACGAAAGGTTCTTATCTTTTCCTGGCATCAAATTATTCTTTTTCTTTATTGAAGCAAAAAAAACTACATACTTGTATGGTTGTATTCATCACACTAAATGATTAGGCAATCCAGTTACTCACCAAATAGCCATTCTGATAGATTACCATTGATGCACAGCTCGTACACAAGAAAACACTCCTCCTGCCCGTCACAATAACCTCTTAATGACACAAGATTCGGGTGCCTGACGTGCGATAGGTTGGTAACTTCCCTTAGGAAGGTTTCTGCATGCTCATTCTTAACGATGTGCTTCACTGCAACAGGCCAGCCATTTGCAAGCACGCCCCTGTACACTTTCCCTGGAACCACAAGAGGAACAAGTTACACAGCATCAAGAACATATTTTAAACAGTATGGTTACAGGTTACCCTATCT
>OAMR01000001.1:7981284-8002680 GCA_900205405.1 Echinochloa crus-galli | reverse complement strand
GTTTTACAAAAATATTTTTAAATTTTCAAACTTTTATGTTTGAATTCCAAGTTTTTTAAGAATATTTTCAAATTTTCAAATTTTTTGCCACCTCTTTGCCGAGTGTCGGCTGGAGGACACTCGGCAAAACTGTGACGATTCAAACGGCTGCGGACGGCCGCGAACGGCCGGTGGCGTTCGTGGCGGCTGACGAGCACGTGCGCCTTCTTTGCCGAGTGTCTCCGGCCTGACACTCGGCAAAAGACCTCTTTGCCGAGTGTCGCTGGCCTGACACTCGGCAAAACACCTCTTTGCCGAGTGTCCCCTGTATGCCGAGTGCCTTGCCAAGGGCACTCGGCAAAGTCTTTCTTTGCCGAGTGCCCGACAGAAAGCACTCGGCAAAGAGGGAAGCACTCGGCATACGTCGAGTTTCCCGTAGTGCGTGTCAGGCAATCCTAACCGTTTGATCTGGACCTTTACCGGACAATACAATCCAGGCCGTCCGTGCTCGATCTCCTCGATCAGGCATCTTTGATCATCTATCTGCTAGCTATAGACCCCAAGAAGAGCCCTAATTCGTTGAGCTAATAGCTTCCATGCACAAGCCCCCTTCCACTATAAATTGAGGTGTGACCTCCTTCTCACTTACCCACAAGCAAAGACAGCAACGCTTCAACCACTAGAACAGCAGCAGCAGTAGCAAATATCTCCATATCTCTCTCTCTGAACAGCAAGGTTCTAAAGAGTGTAACATTACTGCAAGAAGGTAACTATACAAGAGGTGAGCAAGTATATGGGAGGGAGGTCGTTCTTCTGCATCTTCAGCGGCTTCTCACGCAAGTCGAGGCGGTACCACGCCGCCGACGAGGAGGCGAGCGACTGGGAGGGACCGCCGCCGGCGAGGCTGCGCAAGGTGCGGTCCAGCGACGAGGACAACGGCTGGTGGGTCGGCGAGCGCGACGTCGACCAGAAGGCCTCCGACTTCATCGCCACCTTCCACCAGAGGCGCCTCCTCGTCTAGCTGCATGCTCTCATATATAGATGCCTGGGCATATATACATATATGCATGCATGCATGACCATCACTTCAATATAGTTCGACGTCGAGCTGATCGAGGTTTATCTACACTAAGCTAGCTAGATCAAGGACTGAGAGCAGGCATATCGACGATCTAAATATATAGTGTTATATATGTGTGCTTGGTACGGTGGTCGTCAACTGAATAATGTAGCCATACATATATATATGTGTGTGTTGTGTAAGAGATCTAGGCAGGCATGATGCATGAGATCATGAGTGAATAAATCGATGATGTATACTAGTACGTAGTATATGGTCTTGTTTGCATTGTATTTCTATAGAAATAATCAATGTATTATAAAGTTGTGTGCGTTTTGTTTCGAATAATATTAATCAGTTGTTTTCAGTAAATTAAACCACATACATATACAAGACTTGAATGGCCCAATCATCAGACATCCACTTTCGTTCAGCTCTACACACCCCTATATAAAGACGAACACAACACTCACACATTTAATTTGTTGGTGCACTTGGATCGCTCGCTGCATTAAATTGTTGAAAGCAATTGCATATATCCAAGGTTTGAATCCTAATCTAGCAAATCGGCAGTATCTTATATATATTTCATCATCCACCGGCTCTAATCGACCACATACCAACAGGAGATCACACAATGGCGGAGCTTAGTTGTGGCCATGGGGGAACATGCATGGCCCCCTTGCCAAACATAAAACTCTATTGATTAAGATATTGTTTACTAATATTGAGGGTTGAACTAGTGTGTGACCGCCCCGCTAATCTGTTTAAGCTCCACCACTGGTACGTCACTACAAGAAAAACTCACATCCGCCCCCTCATAGGACTCGGCGCCATTCGAACCCGGTGCTAAAGGTACATTAGCACCGGGTGCAAAATTTGGGTGCTCCCGGAGACCATTTAGCACCGGTTGGTACCATCAACCGGTGCTAAAGGTCACCTTTTAGCACCGGTTGATGTTACCAACCGGTGCTAAAGCCCCTCGACCCTTTAGCACCGGGTGGTGTTACGATCCGGTGCTAAAGGCCTTTTAGCACCGGTTTGTGTTACGACCCGGTGCTAAAGGGGGTGTTGCATGTTACTTTAAAAGGAAAGCATATTCTATTCTATCACATGTGCTGCATAGGTGAGATGGTTAGGTGGGTATGCGCGAGGCAAGAGGTCCTGAGTTCGAATCCCAGCAGCAGCCACCTGCACAGCACGCATTTTTTTTCTACCAGTGGGCACCTTTAGCACCGGTTATTTGACCCGGGCACCTTTAGCACCGGTTTTCCAACCGGTGCCAATGCCCCTTCCCAACCGGTGCAGATAGCCATTGTTCTGGTATACATTCGACCACCTAAGAGATGTGCCAAATATATGAGTGATCTATGTTGACTTAACACATACTAGCTACGTCTAGAAAAAAATAATATAATTATGACATTTTTGAACAAAACCCAAACTAGCTATGTACTTGCTTATGAAGACAATGTTCTCAACATCGTACGATTTCCCATTTTCGTTTGTACTATTTAGAAGCTGTCAAAAATTGTAATTAGTGTACTGTTTTCTTCCTATGCATCATGCAAGAACCTAATGTAAGAATATGCATGCAGAGTTTTTTTAACATAACTTAATTGTAGTAAAGACATTAAAAACACCAGTATCTGCAAAAATGATCTTACTAATTAGCTCTCATTTTGCCCTATCATTTCTTTCTGATAATAAGTATGTATTCAGATAGACATAGTACTCTTAATTATCTGTTAACGAAGTGCGGCAGCATATATGAAGGACATATACGTACTCAAAAATTCTGGGACCATAGTTGTGTTGCGGAGAGAAGTCAAAAAATTCTGGGACCATCAATATGTGTTGTGGACAGAAGAGATGGACTGCGAATTCATGCATTATTCGCATTTTCTTGTCGTGCACAGAAATATAGGATTTTGAATTTCACATGTACACCAGAAGAGTAAAAGATTTATGTAATTAAATTATTTAGTTTAGAATATGCGTGGCAATGTTTTGGTTACGGCAAAAGAACTAAATTACGAGCATACTGAAATGCAAAATATAAACTTATAATATTTTTAAACTGATTTTAAAGACATCGAGTCATACTATTTTTCAAACTTAAATTTTGTTTGAGTTTTTCAAAGAGAGATTGACGTTAATTCAAAGTTTAAATATGTTGACTGTAGTAACCCAAATGGCAGTTAGCGATTGGAGGGGATATACGCTACAACTAAAAATAAAAACTTGCAAAAATAAAAGATATAGATAATTATAATGCAAGGACTTTATCGAAAAATTATAATGCAAGGAAACAGTCCGGGAAAAATGAAAATTAAAAAAATCAAATATGCTTAAACGTGCGCTTGTAAATTGTTAGTGCATGCCTGATCTTGATAAGCACGAGTTACCAATCGGCAGTCCCATGCAGGACCTGATGGATCTTGTAAATGTGAATGAAAAAGGCGTCTTACAGGGGGGCGAGTGGGAATGGGCTTTTTGTCGAGAAAGCAACTCAACCAGAAGCCTACGGCATAGAAAGTATTCGGCTCAGAGCTCTAGGTCTTTAGCAACTGAAAGTCACTCATCAGTGAACCGCTTTGTTCTTGCTTTCGCTTCTTGTCTCTTACAATATTCTCCGTCATCTCAATTGTCTTCTTCCTTAATCTTCTTATTCCTTCTCATCGGTCTCATCTCTGCCGCCGCCGTTACAGAGTATATTTTACACTTCGCTCTGAGAAATACATCAAATTATATATATTAATTAGCATATATATGACAACAAAATATTTGCTCGTGTATAACTTCTCGTGATTTATATTAACCTTTTATCTTCATGTATTGAGAAATAAAAACCAAGCCGTACGCTCTTGTCTTTAGTCTATCGGTATCTGGACGCCTAATCATTGCCAACAACCAAGGCCTTCAGCATCGTGCCTGGCGAGTATGTTATATGGTTATCTCTACCTAGTTTCATCATCTGCCCTGCCCCTGGAATTTTCTGATTTCATGAGAAAATTGCAAAAATGCAGGTGTGCTTATCTCTGGTGCCAGCATCATGTCATATCATCATAGCATCCTGCATTCCAAATTTCGTAGCAGAATACAACTAGGGTTGCATGCAAAATTGACATGTCATTCATCACCTTTACATCTGTCCTCAATTGGTCCTCACTATATGCATGACTAGTAGCTGTCATGTGTACACGTATTTTGCTACAAGCCTCTGGCCAAGATTCCAACAACCATCCCAACTTGTTCACAGACATAAGGCGACTAACTACTGAAATATATTAACAGGAAGCATACAACTAAACAACATTTATACATATATTTCACCAATTGTAGTCAGGTGACTCTTTCACAGTAGTTCACAATTTGCAGGCAATTGCTTCAAGCAGTCTTGGCGTGGTCTTGAGTCATCTGCATCATCTCCGAAAACTATTGCAGAATAATGTCGTAGCAAATTACAGCACATTGAATTCTATCTTGAAGGATAAGTAGGCTTCATCCAGAGTCATAGATGCATGCACCAGGAACAAATGAGTGAAAGCTACAAATCAGTTGTTTTTTCCTCTTTTGAGCCTGCGATTTTGATCCCGCAGAACAAGGTCTAAGCAGCAGCACATAGAGCCCAGAAAAAGCAACATACAAAGCCAAGCCACATAGTTCATTCCTGTTCAATGACATTCAGAATCTGCAATGCCAAAGCTCTGCCACCTTTTACTCCCTTTTCCTTGCTGAGGAAGAGCAGGAGAAGCTTCGTCTTTGCCAAGGGTACATGTCCTGATTCTGCAGCCCTTGTATGGCTTCCCAATTATTAAGGTCATGTCGGCATCGCCATAGGATATGCGTTTCTCGGACAGCACAAGGCTTTTCAAGGTCGATCAGGTCGCGTCGATCTCCGACTAACTGTCAAGGAATCCATTCAGTCATGCACTTAGGTCCCTGTGGCCAAAATATCATCTTGGAAGGCGAATGACCAAGCGGATGCTAGATAAAATGGCACATGGATAAGGACAGCAAAGATTACAACCATGATACATAAATGTTGACAGATTGAGCGATTTCACATTTGCAACTGCCAGAGCAGTCTCTTCTCGACTGTGATTCAGTGAATACTGAATATACAGAATAGCAGTAATGCAAGTTAACATGAAAAATAAATTTC
The DNA here is from genome assembly GCA_900205405.1 of Echinochloa crus-galli. Taxonomy (NCBI): domain Eukaryota; kingdom Viridiplantae; phylum Streptophyta; class Magnoliopsida; order Poales; family Poaceae; genus Echinochloa; species Echinochloa crus-galli. The sequence continues at coordinate 7,997,473 of OAMR01000001.1, read as the reverse complement.
GATCACGGTGAACTGTGGAATATGATGCCGTGTACTATTTAAACATCGTTGCAGATCCCATTCTCATTTGTACACTTGCACATTGTTGCAGCTCCAATTCTCACTTGTACGCTTGCACATCGTTGCAGCTCCGATTCTCACTTGTACAGTTGCACATCGTTGGAGACCCAGCACTTGTACAGTTACACACACATCGTTGCAGATCCAACTTTAGCAAAACTGTAAGAATCAGATAATTGGTTGATTTGCATACAGCAGCAGGATCATCGCTAGCTTGCAAGCTGCCATTTTAGACTATTATATTAACAGCGCAGGCTGTGAAAACACCTGAGCGACCTTTCTATCAAAACTCTGGAGCACAAGACTGATTTAAGCTAGGAAAAATCTTAGAACTCCGTATTCCACAGGCTATACTCGTGTGATTTTGTAACAGCTTCAGAGAGTTGTACCAAAAGTCACTGATTGCAACATCCTTCACACATACTATGGAGATGTATATTTGCTGCTATACAATACAACTACAGGCAACAGTTCCCCAGATTTTAGATGCAGCTTGTATTCTTTCTCAGTTCTGCACAACAGAAGCAAAAGGCCAAATAAGACTTCCAGCAGACAAAAGGTCATGATTTTCTATAGCTGTACTGCACATCAAAATCACAAATACAAAAAAGAAACATGTGCAAAAAGGCATGCAACCAATTCCAAATGTTGCAGCTGTCCAAAAACTGGCATAATTAAAAAATGAAATATCTTGTGAAGGGGAACAGAGAGGGGTGGAATGTCTCACAAAATAACAACAGTGACATGAATGGCATACTTTATGATCCATTTTAAGCAACCATAAGAATAACAAAGACATAAAGAAAAGATGATTTTCCATCAATTCATTCTAACAATCAATGCCCTCTATAGTTGTCGGAGAAATGTGAGCCATACGCTACACTTTTTTGTACCCTGTCATCTAGGTAGTCCCAAACCTATACAGCATGGACCCAATACTGACCATAGGATCTTTTTACACCTGGAAACATCCTGGTCTCATTACTTGATATTCCTGAGTTCTGCCTACTATATTTTTTTTCCTTCGAAAAGTGCATGATGGATCTTGAGCTCTTGATCTTACAAGTGCTTACGCTTTCATGCAACAGGTCATGTACCAATCAGGTGACCCAAAAGCTGAAGCTGAGGGGGGGTGGGAAATCTATACAAACCTCTGTTGGTCCATTGGAAGGATCTATTAAGGAAAAACTAACCAAATAGCGTAGTCTTGATAGGAAAGGCAAGTAAAAGTCCAATCTATTCCATGTCCATTTTGTCAAGCAAAACATGAGTACAATTTACACATATTCCTCAAATGTAGTGCTTCCGAAGCAATGCTGTTAAGGACTACCTCTAAAGTAAAGAACATCACAGATATCTTTCAAATCCTTACAAACAGTGAGCCAAGTTGATTCAACTGATCAAGCAAACCAAATTAAATGAGTTTAAACGGAAGTTTGATGAACGTGAAGAATACGAATATACGATGCTGTTTTGAAGAAGAAAAAAACAAGAACCATCAATCCTCACAAAGGGATCAAATCTGTAACACACCTTGGAAGGGCTGCTAAGTTAGCTTAATGTATGGTAACCCATCAGTCCTCGGAAATCATCAGGGCTTGATGGTTTATTTCCAGGCTTAGGTAGCCATGGAAATAATTTGGTGAGGCCTTGCCTTTCAGAATCATCGGTTTCTTGTCTACCGTTGACCCCATATTTCTCCCTCTCGATTGCATCCATAATATCCTCCCGGGATACAGTATTCCCACCTGGACAGATCAACACCAATAAGTTCCATATTAACATATTTTCTCCAATTGCGTTAAAACTCATTCATTTGGGATTAACCGACCCCTAGAAACTAATCCTCATTACGAAGTGCAAAAGTAGAACATGGAACAACAAGTGGAATTATGACTAGTCAAGTAACAATTTCCATTAGCAGTAGTAGGAAAAATATCTCAGTAACAGATTTCAATCGTGGAACGAAAATCTAAGTTTCAAACCATGTAACTCATGTAACTCAAAGCACCACTGAATTTGGAAATCATTTCACTGGCATCAACATCATATCTGATGCATGAGCAACAAATGACATGTGATATACCTTTCTTTATCTTACATAAGTGATTTTAACTTACCTCTTCGTGCAGCTAGTAGAGCGGCCTCATTAACAATGTTTGCTAGATCCGCACCAACTAATCCTGGGGTTACATTAGCAACCAGATCACTAATTATTTCAGGATCCTCTTCCAAAGGAATATCCCTTAGATGAACAGCCAAAATCCTTTTGCGGCCCAGCACATCAGGCACACCAACAACAACCTTTCTGGAGAAGCGGCCAGGCCGACAAAGAGCAGCATCCAGTTCTTTTGGCCTGTTAGTAGCAGCCATGACAATAACTTTCATGTCCGAGTCAAAACCATCCATTTCAGTAAGCAGCTGTTGATAGACAAAACCAAGAAAACATACTTTTGGTGATGTCATTAGACACAGGATATAAAAAATCATCAGACTGCTGAAAAACACACCTGGTTTAGAGTTTGGTCCCTCTCATCATTAAAACTTCTACCTCTACTTCCACCCACGGCATCTAGTTCATCAATAAAAATGATTGATGGAGCAGCTTCTTTGGCCTCCTTGAACAAATCCCTGACCCGGGCAGCACCTCTTCCAACAAAAACTTCAACAAACTCACTAGCAGAAACAGGGAAAAATGGAATTCCAGCCTCTCCTGCAACTGCCCTTGCTAGCAGAGTCTTCCCAGTTCCTGGAGGGCCAACAAGCAGAACACCCCTGGGCAATTTCGCTCCAAGCTTCTTGTAGTTCAATGAACCATGCAAACAGCTCACTATCTACATTGGAAAATTGCCATGTATTAATAAGGTTCCCAATGACCATTGTCAAGAATCAGTAGCAGTACAACACTAATTCTTCCAAAGGAAAAAGAACAACTTCAATGCAACTCCCAGTTATTAAAAAAACCAGCACTCAATACTTATTAAAGGACATCGTTTGTGACCAATATAATTGTATGATGGAAGTACAAATTAACCATTCAACAGTTTGTATATGTCTTGCTGTCCCAGACTTCCAGGAGCTATCACATTTCTGTTCATTTTAAGAGTGCTCCCAGCATTTTTCATTTTTAGTCAGTGAACTTCTTAAACAAAATGGTCCAAAGGCATGATTTACTATAAGAGGCACATCGTAAAAGTAAGCAACTACTCCCTCCATCCCAAATTGTAGGTTGTTTTGGCTTTTCTAGATACATAGCTAAATAGCTTTTGCTATGCACCTAGATATATGTCTAGATACATAGCAAAAACTATGTATGTAGAGAAGCCAAAACGACCTATAATTTGGAAGGAGGGAGTACAAGGCAAACAGTCCTAATTTCCCTCAACAGAACTTAAAAGATCTTTCTGTGACATTCGTATTCCAAAGTTTTGCTTCTTCTAATATGACAAAAAACACTTCAAAGTAACCACTAAGCCAAATGATGCATGAAGACTTTACGTTAGTGTTGCAATGAAGAACCTAAGCCCTAGCAGTCTAAGAGATGCGAAAATACTACTGCCGAAGTTTGAAGTCATGCATTATCTGATTGATGCATAATGCAAGAGCAAGCAACGGCAATATCAAACTTGACATTTCTATTTTCAATAGAATTACTCGATAAATGGAGTATAATTCTGTTGTGATGTATGCACACGACTAAAAGATGAGTGGAATTCGCTATAGGCATATTATTTTGTAAGACAGTCAGAACAAGCCCACCACCAATACACTGATTGACATTTCCTAAACTGCAATATCAATGTGGATGTACTTCTCCATTCCTCTCGAACCCTATGTCTATTGCCTTTTTAAGAAAAGATGAAATGTCACCTGCCTAATGGTTTTTGTGTTGCCACAGCCCACATTCATCAAGCATCACAGAGAACAGTTATGAATAAGCAGTGCAAAAGCAACATTTACCTCAACAAGCTCCTCCTTCGCTTCATCTACGCCCTGAACGTCATCAAACCCCACTCTCTGCTTCCTCGCCTTGCGTTTCTTGTCAGCACCGCCCGCACCCGATATCTGCCGCTGTATGAACCACATCATCGGCAGCAGCGACACCCAGAGCGTGAGCAGCGTGCTCAGCATGTCTACCAGCAGCCTCCCCGCAGGCCGCGGCGCCGACCGGTAGTCCACCCCGCCCTCCCGCATAAGCCCGAGCAGGAACCCCTCGTCGTGCGGCACCCTCCGCGCGTAGTACGGCCACTTCGGCGCCGCCGCTGGGGCGCTCTCAGTCTCACCGGCATCGCTCGCCTCGTCTCCGCCGTCGTCCCCGTCCTTCTTGCTGAAGTAGATGCGGCGCGAGTCCTCCTCGAACGCGGCGGCGGCGACGGCGCCCTCGCGCAGCCCCGCGACCAGGTCCGAGTAGGCCACCTCCTTGGCCACGTTCTTCGGCAGCGCGAGCCGCGCGGCGAAGAGGAGGAGCGCCAGGACGACCGGCGCCGCGGCCGCGGGGGGCACGCGGCGGACGGCGCGCCGCAGCGCGGCCGCGCGCGCTCTTCCTTCCGCTACGGGCTACGGCATTCGATCGGACAAGGCCGCGGGCGGTGCGGGAGCGCGCGTGCGCGCGAGGGGTTCGACGGAATTACTCCGCGGAGGAGACGAGGGGAGGAATCGTGCGGTGATCGTCGCTTGGGTACCTTCCGCAATCTGCTGTGCTCGTGGGATGTCTGATTGCTTTCTGCCTGGCGACCGCACGGATATGGCCGGGGAGATTTTTTGTCCGGAGAAACTAGTAGGCCGTGGGCTTTCTGTTTCGGGAGATGGAGGGCTCCGTGGGCTTCTTTGGTTGGGCTACTCCGTGGGGAATGGGTGGAGGATTAATTTGGGCTGTTCAGCCCGGTGGACCATATTGTGAAACCATATTCAAGGATTTGCACCAAATGAATTTTCTCGGGGACTCACGAAAAAACAGGTATTTGTTTACTCAAAAAAACGAAAAACAGGTATTTTAGTGTGCCATAGTGAGCGAGAAAGAGCTTTCAACCAAATACCCGTCGGTGGTGCCGTGTTTCATGAAACGTCCGAGGAGGTCTGGATGTCTGCTTCGTCATGAACAAACACGTGCACTCTCCATATGCTCTCCAATCTCTTTCGATTACCGTATTCACCCATTCAGATGATCCGCTACGTTTTGTCCTTATATTTCTCCACATAAATTGAGCTACAATAACACGTGCGCTCTCCAATCCTCACCGCATGCCACCCCCACCCTTGGATCATCCACCGTGCTTGTCCATATGTTATCCTATCACATTCCAGTTCTATCCTTCATAAGCTTCACATGATTCATTTGTTGAAGTGAGTCTTTTTTTTAGGCAATGTTGAAGTGAGTCTTTCATAATCTCCACTAAAATTAGATAACTTCCTTACCCCTAGAATTTACCGAAGTATTAAAACATAGGGGGCTCTTGGCGCTAGAGTTGAGAGATGAAAGTTAGAGCTTTTTTGGAAAATGTCTATTCTAAAACCATAGCTTCAGCTCTATCAACTTTATATTTTTCAGCTCCATTCTCTATATTTCTATCCTCCCAAAGAGTTAAATGTTTTGTGAAAGTGATTTCATCTTTCATGCCTTCTCCCAAAAGCTCATCTCGATTTTTTTTTAGAAGAAAAGCTCATCACGATTGACGACCCCCTCTCCTCCCCACCTGGTAATTCGGTACGCTCCATACGATTTGCGTGTTTCACGACTCGATAGCACTGCCAGTAAAAACTGGTCCCCAATCCTTGCACTGCCCATGGAAATGACGCAAGTCTCTGCATTTTCCCTCCAGCCGGCAGGATTTCTTTAGCACAAGTCTCTGCGTGGCACGCTTCCAGACTGCACCGGATCCGATCCGTCCCGGCCCACTGCGCGCGTCCACGCCACTGATTCCGACCTATGTCGTCTTTTTCCGCCATCAGTGGCCGCGTGGCGCGGGCGCTCCTGACTGCGCTCGTTAATGCAGATGGTTTATTACACAATGGCCGTGTTTAGTTCCGAAAAGAAAAGGTGAAGCGGATACTGTAGCGTGCCGTAACAATTTTCGTTTGTTTGTGGTAATGGTTGTTCAACTATGATCTAACTAGGCTTAAAAGATTCGTCTGGTCATATACATCAAAACCATGGACTTAGTTTTCGATTTACCTACGTTTAGTGTTTCATGTATGATGAGGGAGATTTGATATGATTTGATGTGATAGATGAATAGTGAAATTTGGAGAGAGAATTTTTCACTTTTGAAAAACTAAACGGCCAATAAGTCTAACAACAGAGCGATACAGAAGATATGAGTTTGTGAGTAGCACAATAAGAGAAGCCAAGAGTGCACATGGTTGATAGTACTGCTTAAGTCAAAGAACATGTGCAGGTTACTTCTTCGTAGCATATGCAACCGTAGAGACTTATACGTAGAATTTTTTCTTCATTTCTAATCATCGCTAGCTAATTATGTACTAATAAGTCAACATTCATAAAACAATTGTTGAACATTCTAATCATAACAATTTAATATTTTTCACCTAAAAATAAATTAACATACTTAATGTGCTGAACGGATGCAATCAACATTTTTAATACTAGGTTCAATATTTTTTCAAACCCAGTTCAATAATTTGGATAAACTAGATCAATATTTTGTCTGAAAATGTTGAAGCAGTGTGTATTGAGATAGTTCAAACTGCTGAAATAATATACTAAAAATATTGATTTTAAAAATATATATGTAAAATAAAAATATTCATATTTGATCTTATTTTGTTCTATGTACCATATTGGTTCAAACGGATTTGAAAAAAAAAATACTGAGTTAGAAGGAAATTACATTTTAAAACTGAAACTTAAATAGATTTTCGTCGTACGTCTGTCCGCCAGCTTCCACAAGACGCGTTGCGAACCCCTCCGTATCTAATCCAAGCTGTTCGAATCTCCAATAGTGAAAGGGGCAAAAAAGAAAAAAACTTTGAGAAGCCATGTAGGTTTTCCAGTGTGGTGCGTCTATGGGTGGAAACCGGTTTCTGTCACTGCAGTTGAGTTACTGCCAGGTGACCCTACCTGCAATCGGGCCCACCCGTTGACACAATCCGCGGCAGGGTTCAAATGCGGGGAAACTCATCCTACGGGTGCCCCCGCCCGGCCTGGCCTGTTTGGATTCCATCGTCCTCCCCGCATCTCCGCGGCACCGGTCCCACAGGCCAGCGAGATTCACCGGCTCCCCCTTGGGCTGGGCGCCCACGGCCTGACTAACCCCACCCACCTCGCGCCGCGGCGGCCCCACCGGTCAGCGAGGCTGGACACAGCGGAACGCCCTCAGGCAGACGGCGACCCCTCTCCGGCTTCCCTCCTCCTTCCCGTGCCGTTCGTCCCCCTCTCGCCTCTCAGTCTGGCAATAATATAAAGCGGCCCGCCCGCGGTGCAGCTCAGCGCCTCCAGGAATCGTGGCTAAATCGATTCGAGAGAATTCTCAGAGGAGCAGAGGCCAGAGGGGAGAGTGAGGCAAGCAGGGATGACGGTGAAGGCCCTGGAGGGGCGTCCGGCGAAGCTGGGGTTCCGGATGCCGGCGGAGTGGGAGCCGCACGAGCAGTGCTGGATGGGATGGCCGGTACGTGCTTCTCCCTCCCTCTCCTTCCCCCTCCCCGTTTCATCTTCTTCATATGCATATGCATATTGCTCCTTCTGCGATGCCCATATCTTTTTGTTTTTGATAATTCCCTGTCTTTGTTTTGGTGCTCGCCTGCTCGATTATTAGTGTGCTAGCGATTTGTAGGCATCCGTGTGATGCTGGGATCTCATTCTGGTATGAACGATGAATCGATGATGCTTTGCCTGGTTAGAAACGATTGCTTGTGTTTGTGGAATGGCTGTTCAGGAGTCATCAATTTCTTGTCGTGTAAAGCTTGAGAGCCCTGCGCATGCTCCGTGTTTCTCTCGCCTTTTTTTTTCAGACTACAATACGCTACCTTTTATTAGAATATAACGAAAGTAGGATATGCTTTCCATCGTGCTAGATGCGCCACCAAGACTTGTCTGACAGGAACCAGCTTTTTTTAGCTCGTTGAGCGGTTCAGTCCGCATGAACTGGATCGACCATGTGCGGCTGCAGTGCTCTGCGAATCGTATGGTCGGTCGGTCTTTCTGTTGTAAAATTGACGCCTCAGCAGCTGGATCAACGGGTTAATTATTATTGCCGTGTGAAGTTGGAATGTTGAATATTTTGTTGCTGGAGTCTTGAGCTGTAACAGCGATATATGTTTGTATTCAACTTGGACTAAGTCACCGCCAAATGAATCATCAGAGTATCCAAAGTTTAGTATGTTAGGTTCCAAGGACGTACATGTGGTTTGAGGTCACATGTACACTTGGTTTACATTTCCGGTTCCAAGGACATGATTGATTTCTTCTTTCGGAGGCAGACACACCAACTCTGGTGTGCAATCTACCATTATCCTAATTTGCTGATGATAACCTATAACAAATACATAAATAAGCTGATCCTGCAACTTGCCAGTATATACTAAAGTGAATATGATGTTCATGTTAGCAACGAAGTAATTTCTGCTCACTTTTGTCCATGCATGTGAATTTGCACATGAGACTTTTAGTGAACATTTCCAAGTGCAATATCATGACAAGTGTTTTCATTCCCTCGAGGAAAAAAAAAAGATAAACGTTTTAAATTTTCTTTTGAATGCCAGGAGCGTCCAGACAACTGGCGAGAGAATGCTGGTCCAGCTCAAGAGACATTTGCGAGAACTGCAATTGCCATTTCAAAGTTTGAGTCCGTCACATTATGCGCGAGTGCCAAGCAGGTATAAGATTGCTTCACATCTGCCTCCTTTTAACTGTACTGTAGAATGCTTTGCTATCATATATGCAGTATTCAGTTTCACATTTTTGTCATTGGCAGTACCCCTATGTCCACAACCTGATGGAACATCAGAAGAACATCAGGGTGGTTGAGATGAGCATGAATGATTCCTGGTTTCGTGACATGGGACCCACTGTGCGCCACTTAAACCTTTGCCTTCTTCTATTGCCATTTATAGTTTTTTTTTTGGCTAATAGTGTTCCTGGTTTTAAGTTTATCACTCGTACAGGCGAGTCAGGAAACGCAATAGCAGGAATTGATTGGCAATTCAACGCCTGGGGAGGTATCTTTTTTCCTAAATTGAACTGTGGATGTTTGCTCTGCACTTATTCATACTGTTTATTTCAATCTTATTGTTTGTGCTTCCTGTTATGCAACTTGCCAATTGTTGGCCATACTTAACAAAATAAGTATTTCTCAGTTGCAACAAGAAAGTAATTTAATTTCCTAAGGTAGTTCAAAGCTCTGGGTCTGGTTAACTTGTTGTAGCAAAGCATGCATAGAAGGTAGAAACACTACTTTGTTTTCAGAATAAGAACTTCTTAACTCGACACAAATGTCAGTTTCCTTTTCTTGTCTTTCCACAAAAAATGAGTTAGTTTTTCTACTTCTGTCCTACAGGAATCTATGACGATTGGAGTCTTGACAGCGACGTTGCCAAGAAAGTAAGCAGCTGAAATAAATGTTTGCGCTATGCTATTTTCCACACTGATGGCTCACTTTCCTCTTTTGGCCATGGATTTCAGATAGTCGAGGTCGAGAGGATTCCTAGGTTTCCGCACAAAATGATTCTCGAGGGTGGAAGCATTCATGTAGATGGAGAAGGTCTGTGGTTTTTCTTATACTTATATGTTTATCAGTGAATTGATAGGTGTTATTGGCTTGCTAACAAACCGTCCCATTTGAACAGGTACCTGCATCACAACTGAGGAATGCTTGTTGAATCCTAACAGGAACCCCAATATGACTAAACTAGAGATAGAGAATGAGCTGAAGGATTATCTTGGAGTCTCAAAGGTCATCTGGATACCCCGTGGGCTTTATGGTAAAAACAAAAATCGACTCTTGAAGATGTAGGCTGTTAAAAGATTTATGTTTCCCGCATATATTTGTTTGCCTTACTGATAAGTAATCTTTGGATGATTTCTTTCCCAGGCGATGAGGATACAAATGGCCACGTCGACAACCTGTGCTGCTTCATTAAACCCGGCGTGATCCTCCTGTCGTGGACCGACGATGAGAAGGACCCGCAGTACGAACGGTCGGTCGAGGCACTGTCTGTTCTCTCAAAATCAGTTGATGCAAAAGGGCGGCAGCTGGAAGTGGTGAAGATCCACGTCCCAGGGCCTCTGTACATGACGAAGGAAGAGGCAGACGGCGTTCTCACAACAGTCAGTATCTCACCTAAACACACGTTATTGTTGCTAGCACATGCCCTTTTTTGCAATGCTGATCTCAGACGAAGAATCCTCTGGACGGGGTTCGGTTGGTTTCAGGAGCATGCCGTGCCGAGGAAGCCCGGCACTAGACTGGCGGCCTCGTACGTGAACTTCTACATCGCCAACGGCGGGATCGTAGCGCCAGCCTTCGGCGACAAGTGGGACAAGGAGGCGCGTGAGGTTCTTCAGAAGGCGTTTCCTGACCACGAGGTAAAATCTTCACCGAGCATTGCACATCCAGTCCAGGGTGTGTGGTGTGGGCAGGGCATAGCACTGCAGTTTTCACTTGTGAGGCCCGTGATCTTTGTTGGCAGGTGGTGATGGTGGAGGGCGCGCGAGAGATCGTGCTGGGGGGCGGGAACGTCCACTGCATCACGCAGCAGCAGCCCCTGCTCCCGTCGTAGGTGGAGTGAGTGAACCAAAGCTGAAGTGAAGGCGACGAAGAATACGCTATGCTAGGAGTAGTATTTTTGGTATCGATTGATCTCCGGTCGTCATCGCGTTTACCAATAGAGAATGAATTAGAATAAGACGCGTCAGCAGTTGGTTGGCAAATGTGAAGTGTTCAGGCGCCACTCTGGCTGGCAGCACCTTGGTTAGTACTAATGAAATTTGAGCTGATCTCCGGTCGGCCGGCCAGTTGATATAACTCGCCGATATCCAATTGGTGAAATGAACGCATCACGCATCGTTATTGATACACTTAACACTTGCTATCTTGATCCTAACCGTCGACAAGGCCTCGTCTGCTCCCCCTCAGATGTGGGAAATTTGGATGCGCGCAAAAGTTTTGTTTGGGAAATTTTCAGTAGCACCTTGTCACAAACCAGCTAGGTAGAATAAACTCTAGGATTAATCCAGGCAGCTTGCCCAGGATCCATGGCGCAACAGATGTTACAGCAAGCGATCATGTCAAATAAAAGGTGCCAAAACTGCCAGGCAACAAAATGAACTGGGGTTAACCAATGGGACTGGATGCCCGGAGTAAACATCAATACATCATATCAAAATTTCTGCATTTACAAGGCGGTACAATGTTGGGGCCCATCTATGAGGCGATCACATCAGCGTTCAGCGATCTCCGACGCGGTCGGTGATCAGCGTTCCACGCACTTGCAAAAACAAATGGTTGCCGGAGCTACATTTGGTTAACAAACAACACATTGCCGGTATGAACGGTGGATCGCTCAATTCTTTGGTCAGTGGCATTACGTATCTGCATCACATTTTTGGATCACCTGCCACAGTCGAAAGGACAGGAAGCGCAAGTAAACAAACCATGCAGGCAATCAAATGAAAGATTCGAACTTCATAATTCAGAGCTACTGAAGAACAGATGAGTGGCAAAAGGTTCGTTGGGTGTTAGAACTATGTGGGAAACTGAAGCTGTTCTATATATAGGGACCTTAAAAAAATATTATAGATTAGGCACAAAAACTGACTTATCTGATGCCTGTAAGCATCTCTCACCTTGGTAACAGCTGCGGCGACAGATACTACTGGAACTCTGGAAGTGCGATTCGATTTGGGAAAATGGCATACACCCACACCACAACCATGTCTCGTGGAACCCTGCCCATCTCCCCCTTCAATCATGTGAAACAAACAATCATATTGCATCGCATGTGCATTGTACTAAAAGCAAATCACGTTCAACAAAATTATTAACACGGTAACAATAAAAGTAACTCACATTATCTTGTGATTGAAAACCCTTCCAGCTCACTTGTATCCCAGCAGTTCAACTGCAATGCTTTGGTCTTCAGTTGCTCAAAAGCAGATTTTAACTTCTGTTTTTCTTCATATGTTACGTCAGGCACACTAGAAACCTGCAGCAGGAATTGACATAAAGTGAAACAATTAGATGAACAAATTAGCCTGGACTCTGAAAACAGTAGTTTGTTCCAAGCTGCCCCAACTACATGTGTGCATGATAAATCAAGTGATTTAGTTTAGCACAAGTCAAGGAGTTTTTCACAATTGGCAGTTTGGCAAATCAACAAGCAAAATGATTTCTGTTTTTTAGATAACCTTGAAGTAATATTAAATTGAAAAGCGACTTGATCACAAGGAAATTTAAAAATCATCAATTGATATGACAATTAAACAAACACACTTGTGTTATTCCTAACCATCACTTACCAGTTGATGCCTTATATAATCCAGGATGCCTTTGATAACTGATTTGCCAGAAGAAAGATTCCTATGGAGTTTCCGGTCATTGCATAAGAAGATGAGTATGGTTGTGACAACACAAATTCGACACGATAGCTCTGCTGGGTAGTTTAAGTTGGAGAGAAATGAAAACAGACGATCATCTCCTGTTACAAAATATTTAAGCATCTCCAATGTGCTGCAAAGAAACTTGTCATTCTTGTCAAACATGATGGTGCATGGCTTGATAAAGTACTGAAATAATCTTGTCTTATCAGGTTGAAAACCAAATTCAATGGTTTTAGACAGATCCTGCAGACAAAACATAAAAGGGGCTGAGATCAATTCCTCCTCAGAATCAAACACGTACAACAAGAAAACAATCACAAGGAATGGGGAGCATCTGCAGCCAGTTCAGGTAAATAATCCAGTGGTATCTGTGTTCAACGTGCCATGTCATGGAAGTTGCTAGGTAATGCATGAATTGGCAGTTGCAAGTTATAACAGATTCATTGTGATTTTTTGAATATCATGACAAAATGCACTATAAGTGAAAGTGTGTTATATACTGGTGATCTGTTAACATAACTACCCTTTTGGATTTTGAATAAAATACTATGCCTCTCTGTTTGCCTCTCTGTTCTCCTGTAGATTAGTTGGGGCGAAATAAGGGTAATAATGCCTCAAATAGTCAAATCACCCAAGTATGAGTATCAGAACTCTAAAATATGGAGAAGTACGCACCAAAGAAGCATCAACCAAGTAGCCAGCTATACGCTTTACAACGTCTTCATTCATGAGCTTACTAGTTCCCGCATCAAGCGTAACAATAATTCTAAACAAGCCATTCATGTTATGCATTGATGGTTTATGAGCCTGCAGTAAACAAATGACATGTGAGTCCAATGGTTGTTGTGATCATAGAATGGAAGCACTGCTTAGAAAACTTACAATAGCAGTAGATAAATTATTCCACATCAATTCAAGGACCAGCGAGCCATCACCCATTTCAGACAGGGAACTTAAAATTAGGCGATTCAATGACTTGAAAGTATCCCAATTTGAGACCTTACTAGAATCCCCTGGAGTAACTAAACCCCCTAGTTCAACAAAGTAACATACAGCTGTCAGAGAACTACTCAGGTAAAGTAACAAATAGAACATTAGGAAGGAAAATAAAAAAATAAATGGTTTAGCTAAGGTAATCAATCAGTTAAGAGCAAAGTTTGAATGGAAAAGGATGTTCAAGTAATCACCAGGATGAACATTGAATCTTGCCATTAGCAGCGACAAGAAACTGAGTTGCTCTGTTATCTGTAAACTACCAGCCTTGTATGTTGACTGTAGGACCTCAACAACCCTGAACAGTATTAGTGGTTCCAGGACACCACCTGAATTTCATAGGTTATAGACGACCCAGAATTTACAACAAGAAAATAAAATATAGTGATATACAGTCAAATATAGATTTTTTAAGCAAAAAGGCTTACTTAAGCAACATGAGGCCAATGGCCTGATTATGTCAGGGAGCAGACTGGGAAAGTAATAAAGGCATGAGACGGCAAGTTCTTGGCAATCGCAGGGCAGGTTAACAAAAGGACCAAGGTCCACAGTTCCAGATGATGCTGTGCATAAAAAGACATCAACTCAAAATAAAGAAGATTGATAAATAAGCATACGACAAGATGATTGCTGAGTAGTAATTACATTCAACACCAAATAACTTTACGAAGGGACGAAGGTTTCCACAGTCCATTGTTGGGAAGTATTGTCCAATTCTTAGAAGAAGCTCCAAGACAACCTAAAATAATCCACATAATCAGAAAGTAGAAACGTGACAAGGTTTAACATGCTGAACCTGAGTATACCAACTCTATATCATATATCAAGCATAACAATTCTTGTGGATAACAAAACTTATAGCAAACCTTTGTAATCGAGGGATCTTTATCAATTGATTGTAGCAAAATTCGAGGTAGCTCATGTATCCATGCATCATGATAGCCCAACACGCCTGAATCATTTTCAGCACATATGCCTGTTTTCTCCTAACCATTGACAGGCGGAAGATATCATACATCATATATCAGAAGGATCCACAAAGATATCTTCATTTTTGTGTAACCAAGAAGTTCTGAGCTATTATTATCTTTTAGCTAAACCTCACAGAATCACTTCTGGGAATCTATATGCCAGATTAATACCCTGGACCATAGTTACTTGCATGCCATCACCAATTTGGCTGTTTCCACTAGGCCTCCATCAAGCCCTACTTCTTACTGTTGTATGTACAAAAATGTGTGCCATACTGCCATTTTCAGACTTGACATGGTTTCCAAGAGGTAACTTTGACTATAACACAATCTATGAGCTTTCCTATGAAAACATAGTGTGATGAAAGCATTTTTTACAAAGAACATATTTTTACTACTTTCAGACAGTCAACAAGTCAATCTATGATCTAGAGATACTTTTTCATATTAGTAGTCAAATTTTAAAAGTTTGACCGAATCTTGTTTAAAATGCTATACTTTACATACAGATGAATTAATACTTGACCATGTACATGAAAAGTTTAGCATAGCATCAAATAAAGGCACCTACAGGAAGCAGCATTTCTCCAACCGCAGCCAAATATGGCGAGATTAGCTTGCAATCCACTTTGCAATCTCTAAATGCGTCAGTGAATGCCTGCACTTGAGCAAATAATTTTTTTGGCAATGTGATAACATAAAAAGGTTTTACAGACTAGGAAAAGCAAATCAACTACACCTCCAATAAATGTCCTTTTGACTCATCTGGGGCATTGGATACAAGACCTGGTGTGCTAGTAATAATTGGGCTCAAATACATTTCCATGAGATCCTTATTGCGAAGTGTTTTTGCCTGATAAAACAAAAATATCATCAATTCCAAATCAATAATGCAAATCCATAAGATGGCCATAAAACGGTATCCATGGGCTGTTAAAACTGGTAAGCTAGGAACAACCTTTGCGAATAGAGAAGATACAAAATGGCAAAATTCTTCAGCTGGAAACATTGTGCTATTTATCCATGCACTCAAGCACAGAAAGATTTCAGCAATCTTCAAATTGAAAATGAAAAATTTGTCATCCCCCTGCCATGACAAAGAAATTTGTAATAAGTTATATGCAAAAGATATTGAATAACCAGGAATTTCCTGTGGAATACACAACTACAAATTCGGAACAGGACAACTCAATGATATTTGAACCAGAAAGTTAAGTCTAGTTAACAAAAACATCATCAGCAACATAGTGCACCCCAAGTGGCTGAATTCATGATCCAAATCCAAATATCACCATAGACTCATATACTGTTACAACTAACAAGTTAAGTCTAGTTAACAAAAACATCATCAGCAACATAGTGCACCCCAAGTGGCTGAATTCATGATCCAAATCCAAATATCACCATAGACTCATATACTGTTACAACTAACAAGTTAAGTCTAGTTAACAAAAACATCATCAGCAACATAGCTAAGTCTAGTTAACAAAAACATCATCAGCAACATAGTGCACCCCAAGTGGCTGAATTCATGATCCAAATCCAAATATAGACTCGTAATACTGTTACAACTAAAAAGTTCACAAACAAAATAAACCTCAGTGCATGAAAT
>OAMR01000001.1:7946091-7963020 GCA_900205405.1 Echinochloa crus-galli | reverse complement strand
CCTTCTACTACAAATCAGATGTGTATAAGACTCTGCCACGAGAAGACCGAGAACTCGAGTTGGGGGCAGGATGGAGTGAAGGATCAGGAGCTCTGACCTTTGTGCGGGAAGCCGCCGCCGCCGCAATTCTTTCTCTCCTCTGCTCTGCTGCGTCGGCCAAAAGGGAAGCTCCGGGAGAACCGCCGGGAGCAGCGGTGGCCGGCGAGGCGAGGATGGATCGCGGCGGAGCCCGAGGACCCAAAAAATTCCGCAGAAAAGAATTTCCCGGGGCGGAGGGTGGAGACTTAAATAAACGCCATTCATGAGAGGCAGCAGAGCAGTGCAATAAATTTGATGCGCTGGGGTGGCTCTTTTGCGAATAGGCCCCTCGACGGGGTGCACGAAACGAAGCCTTGGATCGCTTCCAGAAGGGCCTGCCAGTTTTTTTAATCGGTTTGGTGGACTGTGTGCGATGTGCAGGTGTCGGAGATTGACTTTAAACAAAAGCTGATTGAAATCATTGTATGATGGATTCTTCCGTAAGGATTAAAGCAAAAAAACAATTGGAACATAACAGGCATACGAAAGCTAACAACATTGATGCAGTATAACATATTGCCTGCCAAGTGGAGGCATTTTCAGAAATAATCATGATCAGAAAGAAAATTGTCTACTATGTGGTGGATTATAGCAATCACATGGTGTATCAGTGCACATTTGTGAATTCAGTACGCCTAGCAAAGGAAATGCACCGCCCTATCAGATCACAATCTATCTACAATCCACAGTTTCGAGGCATAATCAGCCTTCACCACAGACTAAAACCAGGCTACTGTTTAGAATTTCAGAAAGCAGAACGCAACCTTGCTTAACTGATGCAGTTAAGCAAATGCTTTTAGAATACAGAGTAGAGAGAAGACGACCAGAAGTGAAACTCACTCACCTATCTTCATGATCTGCACATACAGTATCCTTAAGTCCTAGTCATGCCTCCGGCCTCAGCAGCTGCCTCTGATGAATATGCTGTTTATTTCCTGAAAAAAATAAAGATTCAGAAGTCAAATACTCCCGCCGATCCACCCACGAAAAAAAAAGGCGCGTGCTTCCTGTTCACCGGAATGGAGGACAAAAAGCTGCGTTTGCTAATGCCGATGTCCATCTATCCGCAAACAAATGCCGTGTTTCGCGTAACCTAGATTCCCATGGAAGGAAAAGTCTCGCAGCGTCCTGGTAGAACCAGACGCTTTACACCCTTTCAGAGACACCCAAAAAAAGAAGAGAGGAAAAGAAATACAAAGACGAGACCATCTCGCAAAAACATAATGCCCAAAAGAAAAGAAACTATGTCGAGCAAAGGCAGATGCAACGACCGGCGTGCCCAACAACTCCTCCGCATTTCCCCTCACCAAACATAGCGGGCATTTCCAGGGAGAGAGTCAGCCTCAGTGTACACACGCACACATACAGCTAGACAACACAACACAGAACCAGACAAGGCACCAGATACTAAAACTAAAACTGCAGGTTTCTGTACGCGTTGAAGAGCAGATACGGGGAAAGGAACAAAGAAGCGCTACCAGACGAGGCAAACGAAGGCCAAGGACTTGGGTCGGATCAGAGCAGAAGCACGCCTTCCTGATTTCTTCCTTTCCCCACACGGAAGGAAGCAAGGAGGAGGATGAACAGGGCAAAGTTACTGGCAAAGGGCCCGGAGGAACTTGGGGAGCTCTCGGTGGCAGGGCTTTAACTGCGCCGCATCAGACTGTGTCGGTGAGGTGAGGTGGAGTAATTACATAGGACTGTGCGGCCCAGTGGAGTAACTACGTGCAGGCAAGAACACCACACCAAACTGTTTCAAAAAAAAAGAACACCACACCAAGGAGTAGCAAACGAGTGAGAACTTGGATTCAAGATTCTATTTTTCCTCTCCTTTTGATGAAAGAAAGATATGCCTTCAATCCCGAATCATGAGACATGCATCGAACCGGCGCCGTTGAATGCTACTTCAGCAATTCTGACTATCACTTGTCTACTAGTTCTTCAGATCAGAGTTTCAGAAAAAAAAACCAACCAAAAGGATGTGTGAACTAAACGCACTGGGGAGATGAACAGGACCGAGAACCAAAGTCTACTCCACTACTCACGCACATGCAGAAGCAGAGCCAGCCATGGACGAAGGAGAGCGACACCACGAGAAGACCGAGAACTCGAGTTGGGGGCAGGATGGAGTGAAGGATCAGGAGCTCTGACCTTTGTGCGGGAAGCCGCCGCCGCCGCAATTCTTTCTCTCCTCTGCTCAGCTGCGTCGGCCAAAAGCGAAGCTCCGGGAGAACCGCCGGGAGCAGCGGTGGCCGGCGAGGCGAGGATGGATCGCGGCGGAGCCCGAGGACCCAAAAAATTCCGCAGAAAAGAATTTCCCGGGGCGGAGGGTGGAGACTTAAATAAACGCCATTCATGAGAGGCAGCAGAGCAGTGCAATAAATTTGATGCGCTGGGGTGGCTCTTTTGCGAATAGGCCCCTCGACGGGGTGCACGAAACGAAGCCTTGGATCGCTTCCAGAAGGGCCTGCCAGTTTTTTTAATCGGTTTGGTGGACTGTGTGCGATGTGCAGGTGTCGGTTTATTTTTCAGTCCAGGGAATTCTTCGTGGTCGTTGACTTGGTAGGCTTCTGTGCCATTCTGGTTGTTTTGGGGTTCCTTTTGTAAATATTCTAGGTACCCAAGAGTTTTCTTCAATACTTGAGGCATCAAAGTGTAAGTTGCTAGAACACAATATTTTGTATAGTAGCACAATGCTACTATATGCTACTGCTTGAAGAAATGAGTATAGATAGTACTCTCGTACATATATTTATTAGGATAGGAATTTTGCACAGATACTTCTAAATTATAGTCAAATTTAAGTCATTGTTGAAGAACGTTTATTAATAAAGCAAGCCACCGTAAAAAATATGATAATTTGCACAAAATTTTGAATAAGACGAGCCGGTCAAACTTGAGCTGAAAAAAGTCAAACGACCTATAGGTGTTGAAATGATGTTGCTATTTAAGGGAGTAGCATCCATTGGATTATTTTCTAAAAAAAGATATGCGTTGATGGTAGTATAATTGTTTTCTGTTTTCAATGTCTTTGTGTTATCACTGTGAAAAAAAATAGAATGCCACGCAGCTAAATGGAAGTCATGGCTCTCTGCCTTTGCACTAACAAGGAATGGAGACACATGTTAAAATGCTAAATGCCATATAACTCATCGAAAAAAAAATGTCATACGGATCTCATTCCACCCTGGTAATGATGCAAGCACGCCTGGTAGTTCGTTGTCAAGAACTGAAGATACTATCCTCTCTCAATAGTGATCTTTAATTGTCTTTTTTTTCTTGGCGCCCAGGCAGGTGTAGTACTTAACTTCTCTGTAGAACAATATTGGACTAGTAATTTTGTGGACAACAAATTATTTTTCCTACCTAAAATAGACAATGTGATCAAGTTTAAATCTTTCTCCATGCATGAGATTGCCTAGTCCTCCCTGTACTGGGATGTTTAATATATTCCGGGCAGGGAAATCTTTTATGCAGACATGCAGTGTTCTTGCATTGGTACGCTTCAGCAGAATCACTGGATGAGATAAGCATGTAAAGTAGTACAAGTTCTGGCGGTAATTACGAATAAAGCCGGGGTGTACAGGCGAGATGCCTGGGAAGAGAGTCAAAGAAAAGGATGCAATTATATTATGAGTGGAGTATTTAGGCCCTGTTTAGTTCCTCATCTCGTCACCAAACTTTTAAAAATTCTCTCTCCAAACTTCACTATTCACCTATCACATCAAATCTCTCTCCTCATGCATGGAGTACTAAACATGGATAAATAAAAAAACTAGTTGGATGGTTTTGATGTACACGACGAGACGAATCTTTTGATCATGGTAGGATAATGTTTACCACAAACAAACGAAAAGTGCTACAGTGTCCGATGTAACATTTTCACTTCACTTTTCACCTTTTCACGTGAACTAAACACCGCCAGCAGCAAAATGCCGGGCCAAACCGGGTGGAAGAGACAGCTCGGACGCATTTAAGTACTCTAATATGGCTGTCTGGTCTACCTCTGTGGACCCCATGCCTTGCACACACAGGGAGTCAGGAGATGAGGAGGCGGCCGAGGATGACGAAGCCGTGCTTTCAGAGTTTCAGCAACGCAAGGCAAGACGCATGCAAAGCAAAGCCAACTTTATGTTTTATCTTTTTTCCAAACATAAGCTAAAATGCTGGATCACGATTAAATCAGCATATAAGATTCGAAAATATTTTACACGGGCTGAATATTTGTACATAGAGAAGAGATCAACTGAGCATATCTGTGATTAGCACAATGTGATGTGAACAATTGCTTGCTCTTGTTAGATTTTACAATGAAATTGAGCGCCCTGCTCATTGTGGGCTACAAAAGTCCTAGCGTGACAAGTTTGGCGAATGGCTTGCTCACTGTGGGCCGCGTGGATAAAACTTCATGTTCGGTTGGAGCCGAAGTCTTGGCTCGCTAATTTGGAGAATAATGCACTGCAGTGCACGTTGATAGGTGTGCGTTGGAAATGGTATGCAAGACTTTAAACATGTGGATGCCGGCCAGAAATCTCACCAACACGCATAGCGTTTCTAACATGCGTATAAGCTTGGCAAGTACGTATACTTTGGAACGACGAACGAACGACATACGAAAACGTGGTAATCACACTAACCTTGCGCATGTGCATTCATGAACGGCTCAACAGCCAGTAACCATGAATATTTAAAAATTTGTTAGATCATTGTTAACAAAGTCTAGCGTTCCTAGTATGTTTTTTAATATCCTTTATAACGTTCACCCTCCATATATGATTTAGACGTCGTTTTGGACAACGACACAATCTCCAAAACATAACTTTGACTACTTATTTTATTAAAAATATATGCATACTCCCTCCGTCCCAAAATAAATGCACATCTCGCTTCTCGAGGAGTCCAACATTTTTAGATTTGACTACGGATACAGAAAATAATATCAACATTTGTATCTCTAAATAAATTTAGTAGGAAAGTATACTTAATGCTGAATATAACGATATTTATACATCATAAATATAAGTATATATTTTATAAAATTTGGTCCAAATTTAAAAAGTTTGACTCTTCGAAAAGTGTGATGTGCACTTATTTTGTGACGGAGAGAGTACTTTTATAAAAATATTAAGACAAATCTATTCATATCGTTTTCGCATTTCCAAACTCAACGACTTAAGTTATTCGTGATTTATATTTTCAATGTTTAACTAAAATCTTGTCCAAAATGACATCTAAATCCTATGCGGAGGGAGTATATACCAGTTTTAGTTAAGGTAGTGTGCTTTTTTGTAGATATTGATAGTTTGACTTTTGTTAAACCAAATCCAATAAACTCATAACACTTGATCAAAGAAAAGAACTAGTCAAATACTTCAACACTACGCCAAGACATGCAAGAAACCCAAGTCTCAAGCATGTCCACATACCGTCGAGTGCAACCAATCCCCTAATCTTCCTGCCCATCTCCTCAGTTGACCAAACCCCCCATTGTTTTATGCGAATAATCTGTTTGTCAAGCAGGAGCATCACAAAGCGGATTAAGCTTAATCAGCGGCCTTCCGGAGATATGATCCTCATGATTTCGCGGTGCCCCCAAGGAGGGGCCGCCTCTTTTTGGGGCCCAAAAAGAGAGGCCGGGGGTGGAAATGATGCCATTGACTTGTGCACCTCTAGGCAGAGGGAGAGGCATGGGGTGGTGAACCGGATGATTGGCTGCCGCGAGCCTGCGCCTGCGCGAGGAGAAGGGAGGCCGGCCACTATACGGGTGGAGAATGGTGATGGCAGATTGGCAGCAGAGGAGAGGCCTTTCTGTGGACGCATCCTTTTGACCCTGGAGGGCTTGGCATGATGCCCCCGTCCGAGCCTGGGTCTCGGTGTGTGTTCCAGCCTGCAGGGCAGGTTCCCAGTTCCCAGTTTTGGGACTGGAGAGGTTTGCAATTGGCAGGTGGCGAGGCCTGACGTCATATCTATGCCGATATTTCACGAGCGTTTTTTTTCTAAGAATT
Source organism: Echinochloa crus-galli (assembly GCA_900205405.1). Classification (NCBI taxonomy): domain Eukaryota; kingdom Viridiplantae; phylum Streptophyta; class Magnoliopsida; order Poales; family Poaceae; genus Echinochloa; species Echinochloa crus-galli. Next base: position 7,956,937 of record OAMR01000001.1, on the reverse strand, counting down.
ACACGGTACAACGGAGCACCCCTGTCACGTACTCCCTCCGGTTTGGTAAAAGAAGTCGTTTAGGACAGCGACACGGTCACCAAAGTACAACTTTGACTTCTTTTTTTCTATAAAAATATTTCTTGAAAAGTTACATATTTATACTTTTATAAAAATACTTTTCAAGACCAATCTATTTATATAATTTTCACATTTCTAAACTCAACGACTTAAATGTTATTCGTGATTTATATTCCCAATGTTTGACTCAAACCTTGTCCAAAACGACTTCTTTTACCAAACTGGAGGGAGTACGCTAACTATTAGGTCCGGTTGAATGAGTCTATGGTCTTGTTTAGATGTTGAATTTGGAAGGTCAAATTTGGGAGTTTGATGTCACTGTAGTATTTCGTTCGTATTTGTGAAAAATTGTTCAAAAATTGATTAATTAGACTCAAAATGTCCGTCTCGTAGAGCACAACAAAACTGTGCAATTAGTTTTTAATTTCATCTACATTTAGTACTCCATGCATGTTATGATAGTTTGATGGGATGGAGAATCTTGTTTTTGCATAGTAAATTTGAAAGTTGCTTTTGGGATCTAAACAAGGCCTATGTGATTTCTGCAGGTAGGTATTTTTAGATTTTTTTTGAAAAAAAAGAAAAAGTCTTCGGTCTCTGCAAACGCACACAATCTAGTTTTACAGTATCCTCAGCTTATAAGCTGATCTCAATCATAGCATAAAGGTATAATCAAACAAGGAGAGAAATCAATTGTAGAGTCTATTATTGCTTCTCTATGCATTCCTAACAAAAATATCAAGGCTATGACCTCCAAAACCTTGCTCGCCACATGGATCTTCTCTCCTGTATTCTCATGCTGCAGCAGAGACTAAAATCTCAGTCAATAAGCGCCCCTGAAAATTATTTTTAGATGGCTTGGCATTGACTGGTAATGGATGTTTCAACCCTTTTTTCTACAAAATTGATGTGGAATTATTGCATTTTGAAACTTGTTGGGGGTTCTGTCTACAAATTGGCAGCTTGGAAATGGCCCTGATACAAACTGTCAGGTTAGAAATGCAGCCTGTAATCATCGTTGTTCATTTTTGAACGGCACTATGGAATTATTTTTAAAAAAACGTGCTCTGAAAGAAATTGACAGATAAGATCAAGGCCATGGAGAAAAGGGTTAGTGATGAAGTGGGAGCCTCCATTTGTCTCGCTTTGCTTCTTTTCTCCACTGACGTAACCTTTCACCTTTCATGGTTCTTGTCCCATGACGAACTCGGCTTAGCACATGTCGCCCTTGGGGATGCATGACCGATTAATAAACTAATTAAATCTCCAAGACAAGGATATCCAAGAATGATACCCATGTGACCTCTCTGTACTGAGATTTCAAATCGGCATAGCGCTTGACGCGGAACTTCTTTTTCAATTCAAAATAAAAACAAGTATTTCTTTCTTATCTTAGTACCCAAAAAAATAGGATGATGAGGTACAGAGCTCACCAATGCGCTACTACCGCAGAATAGTACTGTAGGTCCTCTTCCCCTTTTGGCGCGGGGAGGCTGCCTGCCCGGGGACACAAGAGGCAACGAAAGCAAAGCCTGCTGCAACCACAAGCTGAAGGCCATCGATCGAGTCAGTTGATTGGCTGGGCAGGCAAACACCTCAAAAGGCAGAAATTGGCACAAGCATGCCGTAGCAGTGGACCCAAGCGATAACGACTGCAAACATGGCTACCTCTAACTGCAAACATGCCGTATATTTTTCTTCTAGCCTAGTTATCGCTGCACCGACCCCGGCAAATTGCGTGCATACGAAAGCCCCTGCAGTTGATAATCATTTTCATCCGCTGTAGGTTGCGTGCATTGCATCACGAAGTTCATAGTCAAATCTCTGTCGTGGGCAACCGGGGACGGCTCGTTCCGGGCTCTCCTCCTGTGCGTCCATGAAACGAAGCCAGCACAGGCAATCCCTCTTTTTTTTTTTACTTTGGGTCACCCTCAGCTCACCACCGTCTGTGAAGTGTCGTGCACCATTCAGCTCAATTAACCGAGAGCAACCAAAGCTGCTGACCAAAAAGAAACCAGCCGGGGCTTCCGATGGCCGACCGGCCGATGCCCCGTTCATACCCACATACCTACCTGACTGAAGCCGAAGGCGCGCGCGGCCGAGTTGAGCCGTATGCTCTGCCGGCCGCGCCCGCCTTTGTCTGAGCGGCTGGGCTGCGCCGCGCCGCGCAGCGCAGCGCGTCGCGTCGTCACGCGCGCATGATGGTGACGCGCGCGATCGAGGGCCTGGCTGGCTGGCGTGATGGCAACACGCACGCACAAACGCCTCCGCTTTTGATCACCGCCGCAGGCAGGTCGGGTGGGTGGAGCTGGAGCAGTGGCCCTTTGGCTGGCTGGCTGGCTGGCGTCGGAGTTGGAGTTGGGAGAGTTGGAGCGAGCGGACGACGGGTGCGTGTGCGTGCGCCTGGCTGATGGATGGCTGAGGCCGATCGGTTGGGTTGGGTTTGGTGGGGGTCATCGGCCGATCCACGCCACCTGTGGTGTGTGCCTACGACTTTGTGGATGAGTTGGCTCACGGTCGAGGCCGGGGCCCCAGGGTCACATGAGAAAAGGATGCTGCCTTTTGCAGCTTCCACTAGCCATGCCTAGGAGTCGATCCAGCATTGCGATCGCCACGCCACGCGGAGGGTCTGTGCCGCAGGTCTTTCAAAAGGAAGCCTATATGATGATTGGTGGGCGATGCTCGATCGGCGGCCATCGGTCGTTTCAGAGAAAGGGAAAAGCAAAAAAAAAAAATGGTACATCGAAGAACATCCCTGTGGTACTCTCTCCGTTAATAGTCTTTATAAGACGTGGTTAGATTGACATGGTCTTCTAAATAGTATTTTGATTATTTATTTATCGTATCTCATTTATTGTTATAAATTTATGATTATTAGAGAGAATATTTGATTATAAATCTAACTATTTTAACCCAATAAGCGATAACGATGGCAAACATGGCCACCTCTAACTAGCTAGGTTTTGTTCCTTTTCTTTCTATATTCCCCCAGCCTCTATTGCTGCACGTACCGACCCCGTCGAGTTTACAGAAACTCGGCAAAAGTTTTCATTTTCTGAAAATCTCTGTAGTCTACCAACTAGTACATTGATGATGAATGACTGTGAAGTAAGTATTTACATATAGTCAAATTGCTTGCACACGAAAGCCCCTGCAGTTGATAATCCTTTTCCTTCGCTGTAGGTTGCGTGCATTGCATCACGAATTTTACATCGTCGTTTGTGAAGTGTCGTGAACCATTCAGCTCAATTGACCGAGCAGCCAAACCTACTTGAAGCCGAAGGCGCGCCCGCCTTTGTCTGAGCGGCTGGGCTGCGCCGCGCCGCGCCGCGCAGCGCAGCGCGCCCGGCGGATCGCACCGCGTCGCGTCGTCACGCGCGCATGATGGTGACGCGCGAGGGCCTGGCTGGCGTGATGGCAACACGCACAAACGCCTCCGCTTTTGATCACCGCCGCAGGCAGGTCGGGTGGGTGGAGCTGGAGCAGTGGCCCTTTGGCTGGCTGGCGTCGGAGTTGGAGTTGGAGCGAGCGGGCGACGGGTGCCGGCGCCGGGTGCGTGCGTGCGCCTGGCTGATGGATGGCTGAGGCCGATCGGTTGGGTTGGGTGGGGGTCATCGGCCGATCCACGCCACCTGTGGTGTGTGCCTACGACTTTGTGGATGAGTTGGCTCACGGTCGAGGCCGGGGCCCCAGGGTCACATGAGAAAAGGATGCTGCCTTTTGCAGCTTCCACTAGCCATGCCTAGGAGTCGATCCAGCATTGCGATCGCCACGCCACGCGGAGGGTCTGTGCCGCAGGTCTTTCAAAAGGAAGCCTATATGATGATTGGTGGGCGATGCTCGATCGGCGGCCATCGGTCGTTTCAGAGAAAGGGAAAAGCAAAAAAAAAAAATGGTACATCGAAGAACATCCCTGTGGTACTCTCTCCGTTAATAGTCTTTATAAGACGTGGTTAGATTGACATGGTCTTCTAAATAGTATTTTGATTATTTATTTATCGTATCTCATTTATTGTTATAAATTTATGATTATTAGAGAGAATATTTGATTATAAATCTAACTATTTTAAGTAAAAAGTAAAAATATTGGTAAAAAGTCGTGCATTTTGATACGTTTACGTGCCTTGCAAATAAAAATAGAGAGAGTTGCTAGCTTGGCCTTGATAACTACTTTAACAAAGAAATTAGAGGCCCCAACCCCGACACCGACGTCAAGTGTTCCATGTCAACAACCAGACTTCAGATATATCCTACTTCCTACGACGAGAAGCAAGTGTGTTCCATGTCAGATATAAGTTCTAGCAGTATTATTGTGCCAACAGGCCCTTAAAGGCACCCACCCAAGACACCGATGCCATTTCATCTGCGTTCCTGCACCCCCCAAGCTACGGCACAGATTAAAAGCTTTTTTGGACGCACACACCTCCCTGCCGGATCTCCCAGGAGCACGGCATGTTGTCCTGCTCCGTTCCAGTTCGGTCAGGCCAGCAGCTGCCTCCTCCTCACCAGGAGGCACACACACCTTTGCGTGAGCAAGCTGGTTTCAGCCTTTCAGGGCACCTCCATGTACAGAAGATTCCCGATGTATACATGAAGTGCTCGCAAAGAAAGAACCCGGCACATCTGAACATCAGCATGCTATCCTGCATGACACCTGATCTGATCCCCAAAATAAATCTCAGTTTCCCGCGGCGCACAAGCTGCCCAAACCAAGACCAATCATGGAGCCTGTTCGGCTGGTCTACGGCTTGGCTTATTTCGGCTTGTTTCGACTTATTTCCTCTCACATAATACTATTTATTCTATCAGCTGAGCACTATTCATCGTATCAGCCGAACAAGGCCATGATCGTGTGCACATATGGAGTATGAACGAAGAGTACGATATATTTGCCGAGGGGCACGCGCTACCAATCAGATAAAGACCGCAACTTTCACAAGCACTGGCAGCTGAACAGAGAACAGATACGATCACCTGCCAAACCTGAACTCACGCACCAACCACAGTATAGCTATCTAGGCTTGTGATCATTATACTCTGGTGCATTGATGAGCCTTGCGAATTTGCAATCGATCGATCGTTCGGTAGAAAGCGGCCAAACGGCCCGGGTTTTCTTGCACGTCTGTATGTTTTGTTTGTGATTTTTTTTTCCACGCCGCTAGGTTTCGTCCCGCTGTGAACATGCACACTTGGCGTCGCGCACGGGGTTTGATTTAATTCCCGGGCGGGATCGAATCGACTGCTCAACTGCAACCGAGCGGATCGGAGGGGGTGCGGAATTGTGATGGGACGGCGCACCTGAGCTGACAGTTGGGTGATTGAGGACTTGTTTAGATGTTGAAATTGGGGGTGTGAATTTGGGGGTATGATGTGACTTCGTAATCATTGCGTCACTGTAGCATTTCGTTTGTATGTGCGAAAAATTATCCAAAAATTGATTAATTAGGCTCAAAATGTTCGTCTCGCAGAGTACAACAAAACTATGCAATTAATTTTTGATTTCATCTACATTTAGTACTTCATATATGTTATGACATTTTGATGTGACGGGGAATCTTCTTTTTGCATAGTGAATTTGAGAGTTCCTTTTTCATCTAAACAAGGCCTGAATTGGTTCCTTTTTCATCCAAAGTGATCAATTCGGGGGTAGCGTCAGGCCTCTCTCCTCCCTTTCAGGGAATTGATGGGTGTATGGATACGTCATTTGTCACACGGTTAGGAATTAGGATACACGGCTCCGATTTGCTTGTCTTGATAGAACCTACTCGATCTGGGTAGGAGTGTCAAGTGCGTGTACCTAACCTAAGAAAGTCAATGCAGCACACTGTTTGCCTGTTTCCATAGTTGGTCTGGAAAGATGGTGCCAATTAAGGAAATTAAGCTGAAATGTGCTGCTAAACACATTTGATCTGATAAGAAAACATCTACTACCCACATCCCTTTGGAACAGATATAAACCATATGTAAATTCTACTAATCTACTAATAATTAAAAAGCACAACGTGGAGCAGCCCTCATGATCGAGTCTTGCTAACCACAGAACATCGTAGACGCACTGTTCATGGAGGGTAGGATGGTAAACTGAACTGCAGTACCTTTCACTTAATTTACTTCCTCGTGTTTCTTTAATGATAAAATAAATCACACAAGTCCACTGTACCCTTCACTTCCGAGAGGGACAAAACACAAAAGACGGAGGCCATAGCCACCCCTCGCGCTCGCCATGTGAGTGAGAGTGAGCCGTTTGACCGATTGATTAGCCTAAGCACAAGTTCAGACAACCCAAAGGCTTGTGCTTGTTCGTACGCCACCGTATACTACTCACCGACGCAGCATGTGCCCCGGCCGGCAGCTAGTCCTGTCTGTGCTCGCTAGTCGCTAGCTCCAAACTCTAACCGGCCGGGCCGGGGCCCGGGGCAGCCGCGCGCGCGCGTGCATGCGTGCGTGTGCTTGCAGGGGGGAGGCAGCGCCCAATCATTTGACTGCCCGCAAAGTCCAAGGCCTGAGAATTTTCCAGGATCTCGCTGACACCGCCACGCCATGTTCTCACGCCCCATGCTGCCTGTAGTAGACGTACGAGTAGTAGTAGTACTTGTTGCTTTGCTTCGATCGATCTCTTGGAGTGTCACGTCACGTGAGAGGCTGTACCTCGGATCCCTTGGGCTCTGTCTACCGCTCTAGTAAGGGCGCAGGGAACGGAACGGAAGAGCCGCTGGGTCACGTGCATATGCACGAGAGGCCCTGTTGTTGTGCCGGTGGTGAAGGTAGCGTGAGGCGCGCGCCGCTCCCGTGTTCTCTGCGTTCTAGCGAATATATACGGGGCGCTCTCGCTCGTGTGCTTTCTTTTTGCAGGGCTCGCGTACGTTCTGCCGAACCACCGCGACAAAAAGGTTTGTTTAGGCAGCGACGCCGAGCCGAGCCGGGCTAGGTAGAAAGCGCAGTACGCTTCGTTTGCCCCTCACGGGCCGCTTATTTCGGCGGCCGACTAGACCACCCGGCGGCGGCGGCCAGCCGGCACGGTGACTGCCAGCACAGGAGAAAGAGCGGCCGGCCACCCGCGCGCGCGTGTCCACGCCGTGCCGTGCATAGACGTGTGGCGATGCGCGCGCGGTGGGATGACCGACAGGGCGACAGGCAAACCGAACGGCGCTGCTCTAGCTTGCTCGCCCCCATTATTTTGGGCGCGGGTCGCGCCGCGCGCTGCCTTCAAGAAGTCCGGTGCGGTCGTCGGTTCGCCGAAAGGAGCGGCCCGCCCGCCGGCCGGCTTCCCTGCGCTGGATGGAGAGAGTTCGTTGCCGATCGATCGAGTTGGGTCGAGGAAAAAGCAACCGGCATGCAGCAGCGCCCAACTGCACGCGCCCGCGCCCGTGCCCCGCCGGAGCGGCCATTACGCGAGATGTACTGATTGGTGGTACAGTGTATCCGGGCTATCTTTACCAACTACTACGGCTACAGTAGCAGCTGGCTGGGGCGGCAACCTGGCAGGCACTTGACCGGTGGAAGGCGGCAGACTAATGACACGTCGCTTTTGCGTCCGCGCCAGGCTGCGTCGGCTTGGAGCGCGTTCCATTCGTATCACTCGCGTGCTTTGCTGTTCCCTGCCCGACCTGCGGCCCAGGACGTTATGCGCCGAACGGCCCAGGACCTCCCTCACTCTATGATATGGCGGGCGCGTTGCCCGCCAGGCCGCAGTACTGGACGGCCCGGCCTAACAACAACCATCGGTCTGGCGGCCCATCAAACCCACGCTCCCGCGACGGGCCACGCATCACCCCGGTCCACCGCGCGCGGCCAGCTTCTGGACGGGAAGTCTCTGCAGTTGTGTTGTGCACATAGCCGTATAGGCCCTCTCCTATAAAAAACAACATAGCCGTATAGGCCAGGATTTGTTTGCTGTGCGTGTACGACGAAGCATCCAGTATACAGGACCAGTTCATAGGCAGAGCTCCCGAGCTCCGTGAATAGCATAAACGACAGTGCCCAGGCTGATCAGCTTTCAGCTGGTTCATAATCACCTAGCTCCAACCGCACTACCTTAGCAGAACACTCATCAGGCTGTGTTTTTCCCTAAGATCACGCCACTGCAAATTTAGTCTGAACAAGAGCGATCAGCGATGCAGCAGCCAGCAGATATTCATCACCATCTTTACAGAAACATACACCGCTCCCTTTCTCTGACATGAATTTTACACACCTGTTAACAGCCAGCAACCACCATACGCAGTATAGCTGGGAAAGACACTGGGAAAATTGGATGCATCCCATATCCACAATCCACATGATACGCAACGATAATAAAGGGCGTCTACTTATATTAGCGAGTCAAGTATAGTCTGTATTGCTAGCAAAAAAGAAAGTATAGTCTCTATTTTCTGGAGGCTGGAGCTATATATAATTAACGCTGGAGTCTGCACCAAAAGTAAGGTGACCATAAATTACGTTAAGTTTAACTACTGCAGAACAGAAGATATTACTTTTAGTCAGTTGATAGTTGGTAATGGGTAAGCCTGGTGTCTGCTCCTAACTCCGGGAGTGCAGAAGTTGCTGAACAGGACCACAAAAGACAATGCCTGCAGATACAATCAACAAGGTCAGCGTATTTGAACAGGAGTCATACAAAAATCAATCCATAATTGCAAGAAAGCATTGCAACTTTTCCTTTTCTTTTGCAAGGAGATAAAGCAGTGTAACAGCATGATCAATTGGAAATGGTGTTTCAATTTAGTGGAGACATGAAAAAGACTAGATGAAACCGAGAACACTGCATGCAAATTGTTCATGGCATACAACTGGACCCCATTCCTTAACCATTAAGTCCTTACTAAAAATGGGAGTAGCTGAAAACTTTGGAAATGGTTGAAGGAACTAGACTATTATAGAATCTCAAGTCCCACCAAAGAAAGAATACCACTGGTACTCTGATATCCTGATTGATAACAAGTCCAGAAACAAAAACCAATATGAGACACTGGGTTCGCTTGTCCAACATCGAGTCAGTAAATCAATAGTATTGGAAAACCTGAATTCTAAGAGTTCAAGTGGTCACAGAGAGGAGGGATGAACCATATGGTTAAACATGGATTCTCACTTGGAAAGTATCTCTCAGCATGAATCGGGCAGACAGGCACCCTAGTATATATTGGTAAGAGTGTTTCATCTTAGCTTTAGTATTTTTTGGTAAATCAAATGGATCTTCTACCAGTTCATTTCACTAAAAGAACAATATCCTATACCCCTTTCATTTATTACCAATGATGGTTCCTTCATTCAGAATTAAATTCAGTGTATTGAGCAAGCAATGGGTTGAAAGTTGAAACAAATCAAAACTGCTATGTGAGAACTTGTTACATGACAATTGACAAGGTTTGTTCCAGTATAACTCATCCTTTCCACTCAATTCACTGTAGCATCCACACTTCCCCCTCATGTACGTCCTTTCCTCTCCCCAAACATTCTCTCAGCCATGAATTCAAGCTTGCCTCACAAAAGATGAAGCAGAAAAATAACCCCTTTAAAGCTAGCTCAAAGTGAAAAACAGGCATACCAATAACATTCAGTTTCAAGACTACCATATATGGCAGAACCAGCTGGATTCAGTGCCTTGTTTAGTTTGGGTAGGACGTCAAACCATATGCTAGTACATGGTCAGTATATGCATGGAAGATATGCATGAGGGCAGTTAAACATATATAAGACACAGGCATGTATGCTGATAATTATTAAGATCAAGCACTAGCAGATGAACGTTGATGTGTACTAAGCTGTCAGCATGGTATTGTGAGGGCATTCATTTCATTACCAGGTTTCTAAGTAATTATACAGTTCCATGCAACACTTGTCCAAAATAATGGCAGCATTATGTTCTTGCGTCCTGTTTCCAACTGCCGAATTTTGTGGATAGGATCAATGATCAATGACTTATGGTTCACATGTTTCAAGGTTCACATGTTTCAAGTAACATGTTTTCATGAAGAAGGAACTCTTGAATGTGCTGACATGTAGCATGACGGCATGGCATAAAAACAATGACTCATGAGAGCTGATAACATAAGTCAACAGCAAAGCAATGGCTTATGTAACCGATGCCAAATTGCAAATGACAAAGTATAAAATAGTCAACCAACATGATTACGGTGAATACAGAGCTGTTTTTGCACTATTTCCAACATAACTGACGTCAATCTCACCCTATTGACCCTATAACAGTAAAAAAAGAATCATAATTGGATGAATAAAATAATGCATCAGCCTTTCAAGTATTGAAATCTCACTCTTTTAGACACCATAATGCAACATGGTGCTTAAGGAGTTCAGGGCACCATCTCACAGTTACAGCAAGAGCTGTCTATACACATTTATACAAGAATAAGACTGATGGGAAGAGCTCCTGGTTGTGTCATAGAGCTGTCTATACACATTTATACAAGAATAAGACTGATGGGAAGCCTACCAAGATGTGTGAAATTGCAACTCAGAATCAGAACACTAAACAACCTAGGTGAGTAATAACCTCAGAACGACACACCACGCAAGCTAGTATAGTTCTAGGAGAAAACAGAAGTAAAGAACAGTTATAAAAGAATTTGTTTTCTAGAATTGTAATTACCATTTAGCCAGAAGATGCTTCCTGGTGCGCAATAGATTAACGCCTCCTCCTTGGATGATCATCACCATCATCATCCCTTGATTGGCTCCTCGACCTAGCCCGTGCTTTCCTATCAAAGTCAGAACGCTCAGTGTACTCCTGGTGCTGTCTCTTATACACATCTGGCGGGAGCTCGGGGAA
>OAMR01000001.1:7930146-7945651 GCA_900205405.1 Echinochloa crus-galli | reverse complement strand
CCGGCGAGGGAGAACGAGGCGGCGGCGGCGGAGGAGGAGGAGGAGGAGGAGGAGGCGGCCGCGGCGGTTGGTGTCGCGGGGTGGCGGGTTTCGGCCGCGGCTCGGGCTCGCGCTGGGGCAGGGGCTCCGGGGCCGGGGCGATGTGTATAAGAGACAGCGGGGACGGGGTCGGGGACGGGATTGAGCAGCCGGGGGAGGGGGTTTTGGGAGGCGAGGTGGGAGACGGAGATGGGGAGAACGGCAGGAGGGGGAGGAAGCCTACGTTGACGTCGCCGTAGAGGTCGTCGCAGTCCTCGTCGTCGTCGGAGGGGGTGCGGTGGCGGGCGTAGGCGTCGTCCCGGACCGCGGCGATCGCCTCCTCCGCGTGCGGAGAGGCGGAGGCCGCGGCGAGCTGGCCGCCGGCGTCGTCCCCGGTCATGGGGAAGCGGAGGCGGCGAGGAGGAGGGTTTTAGCGTGTGGTTTGGTTGGTTTGTTGGGTGGTGTGTGTGTGTGTGTGGGGTAAAGTGGAGCGCAAGCACGGAAGAGACAGGACAAGCCGGCGCAGAGCAGCAGGAGGGGATGGGAAGGCCGGAAGGGGCAAAGAAGTGCTGCGGACGCTCCTCTTCCCTTGTGACAGCTGTAAGCCGGTTCACGGCTTCACGGTATGGTTTGGTTGGTGGCCGGCGCTGATTTGTTTCGAGAGAAAAATATTGCTGGCTGATTGGTACTTGTTTGTACTGTGAGAAAAATACTGTTGACTAGTGACTGATAAGCCAAACGAACGCGCCGCTCGCTACTCGCTAGGCGAAGACATCCCGACCGAGAGAAGGTGAATGTTTTGATGCAAAATCATGCAATTTGAAATTTTCAATATTTACGTACTTTAGTACCACCATTTTTTTCCTCTGTTTACATGGAGTACGTCCCTAAAATTCGTTGATGAATCCTTGGCTGAAAATTCCCCGCAGATCTCGCGGACACACCAGTATGCCTGCTTCATCAATCCAACATTCCACCGTGGCGGACGTGGGCCCAAAGACGAACCGACACATATTGGGGGAGAGAAAAGACAGAACTATAGAGGTTCAAAATTCTAATTTGGAGGCGTTTCTACAAAGTACAAAGTGAAATACCACGCATGACAGCCTATGTTCAAATTCCAATTTTTGACTCTCTCGACTCAACACTATAAGTGGTAAATAGCGTACACCATATTAGTTCATTTCAAATTAATTTGTTTGTCCTAAACAATATATATTCGAGATCGGAATGGCTACCTGAGTAGGAAATGTACTTGCGCGTGCGTATATATCTATACTGTGAAAATATATAATTTTGGATTTATCAGCCACCAGCCAACAGTGTTTTTCTCTCAGCAAAAATCAACACCAGCCATCAGCCACCAACCAGCTAGCAGTGTTTTTCTCTCGCAAAACCAGCACCAGCCACCAGCCAACCGAACGGCGAATCAGTTTGGATTTGGCTGGAAGCCGCCGCAAGACAAGTTGATGCTACGGCGTACGGTACCCGTAGTTTATAGGCACGCTTCGAGTACTCTATCCCAAAATATAAATACTGTTGAGTTTGAGTTTGCCCTAAATTAAACTATTCTATGTTTAACTAAGTTTATTGAAAGAACAATAACATTTATACAGTATCAAATGACCATAATAAGATCTATTATAAACTATATTTCTACACTGTACTTCTTCGATGTTGTAATTTCCTCATAAATTTGGTCAACTCTGAATAGTTTACTTATTTGATGTTAGTATCTGGGATGGATGGATTATTTTGCAAGGGTTTTGTCACTGCGTACATCGTGCAAAGTGGCTGGAGACTTGGAGAGGTTAAATTCAGGACAACTCTCAATGAGCAAAATAGGATGGAAGAACGCAATGATCATTCTTGTAAATGACATCAGGAAGAATGCTACCCTGCATAAGTATACAGTTATTCTGTGGTTCAAAGCCTGCACTGGGTGCGGATGCTAGGAATGGCACTGTGCCTAAAGATATTGGTAAAATATTCCATAGTAGACTCAGAGCAGTACGCTGTACGCCTCAAATGAAGATCGAAGGCTAAAAACCTGTGGAAAAGGTCAATACCAGTCATTGGCTTCTCACTTGTCTGCCAAACAATGCTCTGCCATCGTGCAGAGCATCTAAGATATGCTTGCATGTAATATCAGCAGCGTCATCATTCTTGGAACCAGATTTCGTTCCATTTCCCTTATTTACAGAGGCAAGCACCGTGCCATCAATGATACTCTGGTGCACACCAGATATAAGACTGTCATCAACATTCTCTTGGAGCTGATTCTTTGAAGTTGCACAAACTGCTTCAGCTTGATCAGCAAAAAGATATTTCGATTCAGGAGAGCTGCATATTTCTCTGTAGGTATCATATTTCACAGCTCGTGTTTGCCCTCCTTCCAATATAGTTGACAAGGGGTGTAGAATTGAGATAGCACTATCCGTCCTCTCCAAAACAGCCTTCAAATCCAAGAAATCATTTACAGACTCTTGTTTCTTAAACTGCACAAGGGCAGCAGTGGAATCGATGGAGAAGACAGTTGTGACTGATTCTGGACCAAACACTTTGCGGATGCAATCCTTAATTTCCTTTCGTCTGACCTTAGACATGAACCCCCAGATGAGAACAATGTTATCATACACAGCAGCAGGATACCTTCTCATATAACCTGGATCTGGTCTCTCCATGCCACTGCTTAAATCAATCACTGTTCCGCTGTTCCAGCTTGGGGACAAAAGATTGATGTGTTTCTGCAGCTTATTGTTTGTTGCTAGGTTATCCTGAGGTGAGAGCTGCTCAAATTTGATATCAAGGTAAGTGCACAACTGTGCAAAAACACATCCAGTCATGTATGCATCATACCCTGCTTCGTGCTTAGCACCTGAAATGAAGCAAGAAGACCTGCAGCAGGATAAATGTCAAACAAATAAGAATGGATCAAAAGTCAATTTGAGAAAAAACCAACTGATTCCAATTAACAGAGCTTGTAGCAATGTTCTCTGTACATACCAGAGAAGTTTTGGGTATGACCACATAAGCATATGAATTTATGAAATATTATCAACATAATTTGAATGCGTCAAATATCAAGGATTCAGAACAAACCATACGTTGTTTCGTCTCCTTCAACTTCAATTCTCACAGGAGAAAGACTGGATGGCTTCTCAACATATGAATGAGATGCAGGGCACAGCAATGAGAAAGCTGAAGACAGTGATTTGCTTTTCTTGTTCATTAGTATCTTAACTGCTTGATTGACAGACATAAGATGCCTGGTATCTGCGATGCGTGGGAAAATTTTGTGGATACTTAAGGCAAATTCCTTGATAGATGAAGGAAGAGGACCAACAAACTTGCTGCGCACTTGTAAAATATCTGTTTAAACACAAAAGGAATTTTTGAGAAAAAGCCCGAAGTTAATGTAGATCAGCAACAATTCAATTGGTATCTATTGGTCCAAATACCCCAGCACATCTGAGCAGAAATTTCCATGACAGTAAATCATTACTGCAGCTTATTGCCATGTGTCAAATATGGAGTTACTTCCCATAATGTATCTATGTGAGGACAAAAGAAAACGTACCTAGAAAACAACTATGGCCAACGACCAACTTCCTTTCTGAAGAAAGAAGGTCAATGACATGGCGAATTCCTATTGCTGATTTTATTCTTGCTTCCCTGTTTTTCAGTAGGTCTTCCTGCACATCCTTCTGCATTGAAGCAGAAACATATATCATTGTATATTGCTTAGAGTAGTGAACAATGATCATAAAAATAGAGATGTCCCGTACACCTCTTAAATTTAAAGCCAAAAGGAAAGGATAAGTGCAAATTCTGAAAGGTAGACTGCATCATTCAAATTTCAAACAGATGACATCCAGCTTTTGAAATAGGCTCAGTGTAGATAGAACGGTAATAAATCATGTCCCCATATTAATAAAATAAATAATTTCTCTTACCATCAGAAGTATTTTGTCCTCATCAGTGTCTGAATACACTACTCTATTTTCAGATGTGTCATCCTCACCAAATGTACAAACATAAACAAGATCTCTGAAGTTTTTTCTCAAAACCTGTAAAGGCAAACATGCAATATGAGCAGAAACAGATATAGAGTGTACCATGAAGCGTTATTAATTTGCCACACGCTGCTTAGTGAACTATTGTGCCGCAGAAAACATAATAATAGTACTAGGATATCCTAAACTGAAACCAATGACTGCAAGCTACATGTCAGAGTTACTAGCAAAATGACAACAGCCAGAAATGTTGGACAAGAAGTATCTTCTAAGGATTGCGCTTTGACGTCATAGGAGTGAAAAGTGCGCATTCTATTTGACGTTAGAGTATTCAAGAAGAGAGATGCATATATCACTCTTCTGTCAACTTGAAAGTCTCTCCATCGTGAGCTATCAGTTGTCTGTTAAACACTATTATAGGTATCTCCTGTTGCAATTAGTATTGGTATACCTGTCTGGTCTAGGGATAGGTTGGCCGTTGGCAAGCTGCTAATCGATATATGGAGTTCTCTCTCAACATTGGTTTTCAAGTGCTAAGTAAAATTACTAGCGGTCCTTTTATCTTTCAAAACAGTGTTCCTAAAGTTTCCCAAATCCCAACCCACATGCAGTGCGTGCTACATTATACAAGTTATGAGAATAATTTCTTTGGCCATTGGTGAATTTGAGTGCTTTGCGGCACAAAGAAATTAAAAGATTTAATGTGGGTTAAGGTAATGATTGAAAACTTTAATAGCGGCATGTGGTCATCTATTTTGTATTTTCATCATAAGCTCATGTATAACACACAAATAAGCAATAAAAGGGAGGATTCAATAAGAACACTATTAAGAATTTTTGAACAAAAGATAATGAATATAGCATCTTTTCACAACTTAGCTGCCCAGCTATCGCTATATTCCAAGGTAATGAATGCATACAGTAATACCTGTTGAATTAGCTTCAACTGATGTGATGAGAATCCATTAAGCATAATAGCTGGGCGCATTTTGAAGAAAACTGTCTGGAATTGTCTTGCGGCACATTTAATGTTTCCTGACAAATGGCTGTCAGGCTTGCTGACTAACATATCGTGCCATTCCTTGAAGTTCATTTTCATCCTTTCCGTGAAAAGAATATCAGCAGCACTCTTTAGAGGTATATTCCCATCCTCTTCAGAAGGCAAGCTAGTATAGTTCTAGGAGAAAACAGAAGTAAAGAACAGTCATAAAAGAATTTGTTTTCTAGAATTGTAATTACCATTTAGCCAGAAGATGCTTCCTGGTGCGCAATAGATTAACGCCTCCTCCTTGGATGATCATCACCATCATCATCCCTTGATTGGCTCCTCGACCTAGCCCGTGCTTTCCTATCAAAGTCAGAACGCTCAGTGTACTCCTGGTGCCTCCTCCTGCCACCCCCATGTCGACCCCTCTCATTCCATTGCCTCTCCTGCTCCCTTTCCTTCTCTAGAACACGCTCCCGATGCCGACCCTTCTTCTCATGGTCATGCTCTTTGTACCAATCACCCCCATCACGGTCAGACTGCATCCTATTTGGATAACCATCGTTGCCAATGCCCCTCTCCTCACTCCTACCATCTGGTCTTTCCTGCTTCCTGCCTCGTCCCTTCTCATAGTCCCTATTCCCATACTGCTGCTGTGCCTGGTGGTGCTGTGATGGTGCTGCTAGCTGCTGCCACGGCATTTGATAACCTCTGAAATTCCACCCCTGCTGGGCACCCCATAAGCCCCCAGCCATCCCCTGATTAGGCCACACTCCAGGGCTTCGCATCGCCATCCCGCCGGCAGCCAAGAACGATGAGTTCACGTGGGGCGCCACCGCCGACGGCACCATGCCAGTACCCACCCCTGCATTGTACTGCCCCATTGACTGGAACCCACCGTACCCACCAGCACCTCCCATCATGCCACCGAACGGCGGGCCAGGACACGGCTGGGGAACCATGGGCAGCGGAGGCAGCGCCAGAATCGGCCGATCACCCAACGCAGGACCCACATTGCCTCGTACAGTCGCTGCGTTGCTCGCGCCGCGGCCGCCGTTGCCGATTCCTCGGGCATGGTTCGGGGCCCGGGCCGCTGATCTTATCTCTTACTTATGTACTGGACAATGAAGAACGATGAAATCCATTATGTATGATAGGTTCATTTTGCAATCTTAATTGACAGAGAAAATGCATAATGTTACAGCTCAACCAAGTAGGTAAAAGAAAGCACCTTCACGGAAGCATGTGTTGAAATCAAACTGGTACTTTGCTAGGAAGTCAATTGAAGTTGTCTGACAAAGAAACTCATGAGATGAACAATCACTTAAGAGCTCCTTGCGAGGGAAGATAAAGAAATTATGCCTGCCAGGAAGAAAAGAGTTAAGTTCTGAAAAAAAAAGTCAGCTGCAGAGTTGATTAGCAAGTGATCAAGCAATCAACAATAAAATTGCATTAAAAATTCAGCAATAATCCAATAACTCATGAGGTGAAAACCCTCACAACTAAGACACTCAAATAGGGAATGTTATACAGACATAGATTCATAGGAATCTATATTGGGCCTGGGCAGTGTTGGAGATGTTTCAGGATCTGGTCTCCACGTCTCTGAAGCTTAAATCATTTTCCAAAGTTGGGAGTTAATCTAAGACAACCAGCTGTGCGCTGGAGCAGTATCCATGTCCTCCACGGTGCTCGACACTAGCAGTTAGCACACAGGTTCTGCAGAATGGCAGTACAACCTAGCTCGGCATATCAGAAGTTTTTGCAAGGTGCATGTTCATGAGCCATTCTTGGTTAGTTCCTTAGCTGCTCATATCTCCAATATGAGCTTAAATATCACAGAGCATTGCATGGAACATGATAGTCAGCCATTATTAGGATCTGTCTGTTTTGCTAACAGAACTGCTCAAAACGAAGCCCTGAATGCTAATTTCTCCACCAACGAAATATCACCAGGAAATTGTGCACAGGAAAACAATGCCAAAATGTTGTTGCTTAAAGCAATCAAATCAGCAGCAAATCCCACTAAGATATTCAGCTCACTACAGTCTACAGGTACTCGTGAATCCTCAGCTACTGGTAGATCGCTAGAACAGAATGGAGGTTGAGGGTGAGACAAAGCAGTACGCACGGATGGGCGACGAAGGCGGACTTGGCGGGGTCCCATCGGAAGGGACAGACGCCGAGCTGCAGGGCGGCGAACCGCTCCGCGGAGTCGCGGAGCTTGAGGTACCGCACGTCGTCGCGGTCGAACTCGAAGGTGTCCCTCCAGGGCGCGCTCGTGACGCCGCTCATCTCCAGGTCGAGCCCCACGAACGCGGCCTCCCGCACGCGCCCCCGCAGCTCCTCCAGGGCCTCCGCTAGGTTGCCCCGCGTCACCTGCTTCACCGCCACACCGCCACCGCCCGGAGGCGATGAGGAGGAGAGCGCGCGGGAGAGTAGGGCCCTGGGCGGCGGCGCACGGAGGAGGCGGCGGAGGCGGCCCTGCATGGCCGCCGTCGCTGGAGAGCGGGTGGAGGCGGCGCGGGGTTGGGCACTTGGGCTTGATTGTGTCTGATGGATTGGACTGTAAAGTGTAAATATGGCCCATATGGCCATATGTCGAAAATGTCACGAAAGAAGACGAGCTTAAATTCTTAGGTGATAAAATATTAATTATACTTAGTTCTGAATTCAGAACTAAGTATAAAATATTATGCTTACTGCACGAGTAATTCTGAAAGAAGACGAGATTAAATTCACATCCGCATATGGCCCGTGTATCGTAGACAATTTCGCAGTAATTTGGTTCATTTTCATTTTTTCGTACTATACTGCACGAATTTTAAATTTCTATGCTCCAAAACAAGACGAGGAGGACGAGCGTAAATGGTTGTACAAGACCAGACCCAATGCTGATGAAGTCTAGGCAAAATCCAGCTGCTCTCGTAGATCCAACTCATTATCCTGTGCATTTCAATCCTGTATTTATTTGTTCAATCAAGAAGGTTCGGTCAGAAAAAGACCGCAGTATGGAACAGTCGCTGATCCGGTCAGGTAAACAAAACGACCGACCAAAACCCCTCCAGTCATTCATCTTTCTGGCTATACAAAATGAGGCTATCCAGCATTGCGTTTCTCGCTTATTCGACCGGCCCTTATGCGTCTTCAGGCAGCACCCGCGTGCGAAATATCTTTGCCGAAAAGCCCAGCGATTGCTTTCCCTGGATCCTCTTGCTTGATGAGGGACTCCCCAACGAGAACCTACAGCGTAAGCACCAGATTCGTCAGCTCAGCAAATGAGCAAAGGAACGCCAATTTGTCAGATGAGCCTGAAGTTAGTTTTGGAGGCGTCTTAGGGCTGATTATGACTTTACCGCTTTGACCCCAGCGTTTTGAACAAACGAAATGTGATCGGGAGTGAACAACCCAGATTCTCCTACAACCTGAAACATAGAAGAGAACATGAATGCTCGATGAAATACTACTTCCTGGACACAGTCAAATGTGGGGCAAGATGTAGTGATTTCATAACCGCTGGATAGTGATTTCAACATAGGTGTACTGGCATCTGTGGATTACAGTTTGAATTGATTGTCCTGATTCACACAGGACAGTGCACTATGCTATTTAGTGAGGCAATTTTAGACTACAATGATGATGTGAAAGAGCTGCTGCCCAATTGAAGCTACTGTTGTAAAAAAATTTACTAAGTAAACCATAATTACTTGTGGAATATTTGCATTGCAAGGTTAGTACAATGTACATCGGTGATTCATATCTAATTACAAGAATCTGCACAACAAAGTTTATGAGTGTGATTTGTGAATAGTTTTATATAGCAACAGGCATAGCTGCAGAGATAAAACCAGTCGTAGCCAGAGACAGAGGATGCAGGCTTTCTTTTCCACAATCCTCATGTCAAAGAAAATACTTACTATTACATCCTTTTGAGCTATCATTTGTCCTCGTTCACCCTCCAGAAGTTTTTTTGTGTTTGAAATATCAACTTCAAATGTCTCTGGAAAACGAAATGTCCTCGGTGACCTATGCAACCTAATAACAATAGCATGATATGGAGCATTATAGCAAAATATAGTCTATAATAATCTTCTCTCATCGTGACCACATAATCATCAATCATATTATACTTAGTTCTGAATTTTACAGCAAACACTTAAATAGAATCTTCTCTACAAGCCAATAGAATCTTCATAGTATGGTGACATTTGAGATGCACAAGCCAATGATTTGATACTCTGATATGAATCAACAAGCTTCTAGGTGATAAAATAGCTAAAAGACTTGTCTGGTATCACTAGGAGGTGTAAAAAAAATAATAAAAACAACATACCAAGATTGCGGTTATTGATGCCAATGAGCTGTACACCATCAATCCCTAAAACACGGTCCATTTCCCTTTCATCATGAACCTTCAGTAACACAGTTCAGTTGAATCACTAAATCAAATGACTTTATAACAACAAGAGGTGGCAGCTGAAACTACATATAAAATCTAGGGAAAAGTCTATTTTTGACCATCCAACTCTTGTCTGAGTTTGGTTTTGACCATCGAACTTCAAAGAACTATCAAAACCGTTCAAATTTGGCCATAGGGCGGTTTTGATGGGTGGTTTCAAGTTTTTTATTTACAATTTAGTCCTTAGATCTTAAAATGATTATTACTTTTTGCTCGTACCTCCGATTTAGGTGATTCTTGGGGTCACGTGTTCATAACAGTGGGTTTTATCTTTTAAAATAGTCTTTATACTATGTTATCACTATTTAATATATTATTTTTATGTTGTGTAAAAACACCATTATAAGAAAAGTAAAACAAATGGTTAGAAAATAATATGTCCATGACTTTAAAGATAAAGCTCATTGTTACGAACGCATGACCATAAAAAACAGTTTATTCGGATATACGAGAAAAAAAATAGTAATCATTTGGGATCCAAGGACTAAACTTTAAATAAAATAGTTCTTGGATCTTCAAATGATTACTATTTTTTCTCGTATATTCGATTTAAGTGATTCTTATAGTCATGAGTTCGTAACGATGAGCTTTATCTTGTAAAGTTATGAATATATTATTTTCTAGTCGTTTGTTTTACTTTTCTTATATTGGTATTTTTACACAACAACATAAAAATAATATATTAAATGGTGATAAAATAGTATAAAACCTATTTTAAAAGATAAAGCTCACTATTATGAACACGTGACCGCAAGAATCATCTAAATCGGAGGTATGGGCAAAAAGTAATAATCATTTTAAGATCTAAGGACTAAATTGTAAATAAAAAATTTAAAACCACCAAACCAAAACCGCCCTGATGGCCAAATTTGAACGGTTTTGATAGTTCGATGGCCAAAAATATCCGGTTTTGAAGTTCGATGGTCAAAACCAAACTCAGACAAGAGTTGGATGGTCAAAAATGGACTTCTTCCTAAAATCTATCACAAGAACAACTCAGCTAACCTCAACTAAAGCAGCCATCCCAAGTATTTTGCAAATTTTCAACATGTACTTGATATCGAGGTCAGGTAATACAGCAGCAATTAGAAGAACAGCATCTGCACCCTTTGACCGCGCATAGTAAAGTTGCCAGGCATCAACAATGAACTCTTTGCACAGAAGAGGGCACTGCACTAATAAATTCAGAACTTGAGCTATTCATGCACAGTACCCTGTTTTAATATCATTGACTTTGCAAATTGTACAAATATGGACACAGCACCTGGACTCCAGCGTTGCGTATTGCTTCCAAGTAGTTAAAACTACCCTGATCACATATTAAAGGAAAGTATACATATTAGCGTCTTCAGTATACATAACTTTATAATGGATGATTGAAATGAGACCAAGTGTCTTCAGTATACATAACTTTATAATGGATGATTGAAATGAGACCGAACTTCTCAAGGTGAAGTTAATGACCTGAAAGTATTTCTCATCTGTAAGAACACTAAGGCATGCTGCTCCATTTTTCTCATACGCCTGAGCAATCTGAACCTGTTTGTGTCCCAATAAGCATTATTACATGGCAAAAGAAGCTGATTGGTTTCAAGTTCTTCAGATTTCAGAATGCCAACAAAATAAAACCTATCACTATCAGTAGATAGTATTTAAAACATCAATTAGACAACATCTATTCACTTATTTTGCAGTTATTTTAGTAGGCATGCAACATATACCGGTCATATGCTATACATAAAACATGAAGACTTGGCTATTCTAATTATTGAACCTCTCCTGTTTGCAAGCGCATGTTTTATGGAAAGGACTGGCATCCTGCCATCCTGGCATACTCACAGTTCTTTGGATTATGCCCTGATCTAATTAGTAACTACTACTATGACTTGTTATTTCACAGTCGATAATCAATTCAGTCAATAATATATCAGGTTCATATTAGTACTAAGTTCCAAAAGTTTGCAGGACAAATTATCACTGAAACGGTAGTTATACTTGCACAAGGACTATAATCCTCATACAACAAATAGATAAAATTTCGATTAACACAAATGAAGTGATTGGAGATCCACACGGCAAAATTTAGCCATTACCCAAACTCACCGGATCAAAATCCTCCCTGAGAACACCCCTGCTCGGTGAAGCCTTCTTGACCTCTGCAATCAGAGCAGGCAAGCCAGTCCGATCATAGGACGCCTTGAGAGCCCCGACGAAGTCCCTCGCCGGAGGAGCAGCCTCCAGCGGCCCCTTCAACATGTACAGGGGCCTTCTCTCCTTCATCTGCCAAGCGCAAACACAGAACAACATGTGAGCACAGACTTAAGGCAGGCACTGGCTTGGGCATAGCACAGGGACATCTCGCAGAGACGTGCCTGCGAAACCTCGACGTCCTTGTCCCAAACGATCTTTTCGAGGATGTTCCGCGGCGTGTTCCCCTCGTTCTCGAGGCGGAACTGGAACGGGCCGACGTAGTGCACCCGACGGCCCCGTCACGGGCCGCCGCCGGATCCTTATCCCGTCGACGCCCGCGACATCGGCGGGGGCCCCGGCCGCCGCGGCAGCATCATCCGCCACGGGGCTCCCGTTGTCCCCTTGCTCCGTGGTTCCAAACTACATGTTCATCAATCAAAATAACAGTTTAAGTACAGAAAATGTTAACTATGAAAGAACTGTTGCGTCAGCAAATGCTTTTCTAAGCTGAGCTATTTGCTTTTCATTAACTACAGTAAAGTTCAGTGCACCATTGAAGAGCAACCTAATAAAGATTAAAGACTGCAAAAATATTTCAAAAATAGTAGATCACTATCCTATATTGCATAGACAGTTTTGTTATTGCTGGAGTTAAAAATAATAAACAACAACAAACCTAAGATCCTACATTGCCTGAAACTCAGCTGCAGGGGTGTCAGTTCCATCCCAACGCCGATCCGATAGCAAGTGCTTCCATTTGAGGCGCCGCCGAGCTGGAAGTGGGGGTGATTGGATTAGGGGGGTGGACGTTAGCCGTTAGGCGCTGTACCCCTGCGCACCTACAGGCTACAGCTACTGTCCGCTTCACTGCTGGAGCCACTGGAGATACATGTGACCTGAGGATTCATTCTCTAGCTGCAAAAATACCTCAGAAACTCATTGAGCAGCAGTCTGCCTAGAGATTCTGAAGCTGCCATACGCAGAAATTTCACAAAAAACGGCACATATTTTGCAGGAACGGGGAAATTAGATGGGTCCAAATAACCGTAAAGAGAAAAAAAAGGACTTTTCCAACGGTCCAATCTGAAACGTTTGCATCTCATCAGAGTAGCTTGCACGACGGCAGGAGCAGGATTCGCAGATACAGACTACAGAATGCCACTAGACACTAGTGTTCTACATAGAGAATTAGAGACTGTACATAAACATAGCGGTAGTAAGTTAGAAACTAAAGAATGCTCAGCACATACAAACTACTCCGTACACAAGAAGCATCCGATTAATTTGCAAGTCTGTTCCCTGCATATTCAAGCAGCATCCCTACTCAATCCCTGATCTCTGTGCCGTAGATCCGATATCTTCTGCTGCCCCAGGGGTCGTTTTTGTCCAGACGGTAAGATTTCAAGCAACACCATATCCAAGGTGGGTTCCTGGTCAAGGGAGCGCCTTCCTCGTCCTCTTCTGGAATGCCCAGTAGCTTGTTCATCTTTTTTATCAACGCCTCTGCTGTCAGAAAACCACCGAAGAATTTGGGCTGCCATGGATTTAGATAAAGACAGGATAACACCAAATTCAGCAAGACTTCCAAGCATCCATAACTTTTACGTATCAATAATGATTATTTTTCACTACAGAAGAATGTGGAAAGTGGAAACCAGGGACAGTCTGCAGTCAATGCAATCAAGCATAACAGTGATTTAGTAACATATTACCCCGTCATCCTTGTGGACGTATGCATGAATTCTTGCTGTAGGATCCTCAAGAGTCAACCGAAGACAATAGCTGCCCGTCAAAAGCAAACGGAGCTCACTAGCTCGACATGGATATGCTGCCACAACACGGACCAAGGTTTTGAATTTGTGCGTCACCTAGCACAAGAAAAGGAGATATTGAAGCTGTCTAGCTTTAGAGACAGTTCAGATCACTCTCAAAATATATCTTTATTATGAAAAGGAAATGACAAATCACTGGGATACGAATTAAAGTAGACATGCTCCCATGTTCTCAGGGGCTGGTGCATCATATGACATTAGAGAAAATCTAACACAGAAATGAAACTAATAAATAACTGGGAAAAATGGGAAATAAGTAATACCTGTTCATGAGTTAAAGACTCCATTAACGTTGTGTAACCTGCCGTCTCATATTCTACATCTGACAGATTGAGAATAAAATTGTCATGTGGCAAGCCTTTGTGGGTAACAGATGGCAACAAAAGCGCAATTGCAACTTATATGCAGCGCTTTATCAATATAACTATAACACATGTAAACAAGCACTTCGTCATAAAGAAGATCATCATGCACTACATTTATATATCCATGGATACAGCCACGTGGAAATATTATTATATTGATGAGGTTTATTTTTCATGAACGACCTTCATGTTCACATAGAACAGGGGAATGCTATATAATACACTTATTCAGGTAACTGTGAAGATGAAGGAGCAGACGTAAATATTGTTATTCTAAGCAATTAAAAGCTGAATCAGAAGCTAAATGCTAGGTCTGAACCATGAAACCAAATATTCTTATAGGTGGAGCAAAAGAAATGATCAGGCTGTTCTCTATACCAGCAACATTAGAGGCCTCAGGGAGTGGCTGACGATGAAATGGGTTGGTGATGCGGCTGTCATACAACCTGGAGGTGTTAATGCAGCTGGTAAAATTTAATACACAATGTTCAAAAGACATTCAATTTCATTAGAGAAAAGAAGATTACTTCAGGCGATCAACAACACTGCCATCTTCATGAGACAAAAGGCGAATCCTACTAGATGGCACCAAAATGCCTTTCCAAATGCCAAACTCTTGCTTGCAAGTTATGTTGCAGAACCTGTCTCTATTTTCTTCCATGTCCAGGGTTGCAGTATTGATGCAAGTTATCCATCATGATTAGGATGAAGAAACTTAAAGTGCGTACATCGGATCTGTTATCTTCTAATAAAAACAAAAAAAATTGCTATCGTCAAATAAACGTTTTTCAGATAAGCTATGTTTTAATCATCAGGTTATATTTTTGTCAACCATTATTTTAATGTGGATATCTAGAAAATTCCATGATAAAATGATTTTTAGATGTCTGATTGTCTATAAGTATTGCCTCGCATAGCGAACGTCAATTTATTCATTTATTTTAAAAAAAGAGAAAATGACATGAGTGACATATGAGATATTCATTGACATGATTATATACTACTAATTTTGAAATTTTAGCTTATATTCCTCCATAAAAATAATAGGTCTTCATCAGTATATATGTTTAATGGATTCCAGGATCATTAAAAATGTATAGTAAAATATTCTAGATATTGATTCTTCATTGATGTAAATAAGAATAAAAAAGAGTAAAGTACACCAGCTGTCCTCAAATTTGTCCCGAAGTGTCACATGTCCTGAAGTGTTGTCTAGGTCATCAAACCCTCAAAATGCACATTAATACCCCTAAACTTACTAAAGTGTGTCGAGATCTCGTGACCTATGGTGACTCGAAGGTCACCACATCACTGACTTGATCTTCTTGCTACTCGGGCGACCTTCGATTTACCCTTGGTCTGCTATGGCTCTCGCTCTAGGCCTTGTTTAGGCCTTAGGTCTTGTTTAGGCCTTGTTTAGTTCCAAAAAGCAACTCCCAAATTCACTATGCAAAAAGAAGATTCTCCATCACATTAAAATGTTATAACATGCATGGAGTACTAAATGCAGATGAAATCAAAAACTAATTGCACAGTTTTGTTATACTCTGCGAGACGAACATTTTGAGCCTAATTAATCAATTTTTGAACAATTTTTCGCACATACAAACGAAATGCTACAGTGACGCGCGATTCCCAAA
>OAMR01000001.1:7895807-7928200 GCA_900205405.1 Echinochloa crus-galli | reverse complement strand
GATATGGTATAAACTAGATCGATTAAAATAATTAGAGATATGAAATGGACCAAAATATACTTTAGGAGTTATCTAGATTTTCTCCATATTCGAGGATAGTAATTTGATTTTTTTTCCTTTCTGCAAATATAAGCGTTCAAAATGAAAATACATTCATTTTCAATTCGAACAAGACATTCTTTTTTTTTTTGGAAAAGTGTATCAACAAATTTTTAGATTCACCAGCTCGAACATTCGAAGTAGAAAATAAAATCTCAACGAGAGGTCAGTATTATGAACACTGTTATACTGAATTATTGTTATTGATACGCAAGCAACGCCGTCAAATTTTCAGTCACCATCGAAACGAGATAGTGAGAACAGCAGCAGCCGCCACATTTTTTACATTGCGCAAAAGAGCGTAAAACTCTGTCTGAGACCGGGACGCAGCATCAATAAATAACTCATCAACAGACAACACGCGATGTGAATGTGATACAGATGTGTGTTCTTCTACCCAGCCGTAGAACACACACGGATCCGACCACAAAGGTAACAAACAATGAAAGAATGCCTGATGGGCCAAACTAGCTAGATTCACGCAAGGGGGTTCTTCCCGCGCGGCAGGGAGGCGCTGCGCCGCGCCGGATGTCCGGCAAGGGGATGTTGGTCCTCTCGGCGTAAGGCGGCTTGCTCCAGTTCCGGCGTTGCCTCCCTTCTGTCAGAGGCTCCATCTCCCGGACAGAGGCCCTGGCATTGTCAGTTAAACAAAGGCCCTGTTTAGATGCCAAATTTCACTCCCAAATTTACTATGTAAAAAGAAGATTCCCCATCACATCAAAATGTCATAACATGTATTGAGTACTAAATGTAGATGAAATCAAAAACTAATTACACAGTTTTGTTGTGCTCTGCGAGACGAACATTTTGAGCGCAAAGTAGTTAACAGCAGATATCGCAAAGGTTGCTGATAAAGCATGCATTCATGAGCATGCAAATGTTTCATGAATCTCTGCACAGAGATAAATGCAGACACAGAATCCATGCTATAATAAAGGTATATATATCCTAAAGAAGCAGAATAGCATACATTAACCAGATATGGGGATAGCAGGTAGTTAAAAGGTAACACGAGTTCACTGCAAATAACCTAACATAAAAAAGAACAATTGTAGACAACGAAATTCAAACTGCTGTTGTGTTTGATTGAAAGGCAGGCAGAGATATCCCTTAACTAAGGCAGATATGGTGTTATTGTATTCAAATCTACAAAATAATTTACCCTTCGAAACTAAATAAATTCAAGCACATTGACATCATGCTAATTGACGGGACCAAGAAATAAAAAACTGAACTTAGCTTTTCAGCCCAATAAGTATGATAGATAGGTTGGCTTCTAATTTGAATAAGAACAAGTTTGCCACCATGATATTTCATTGACACATAAAATCGGAGCAGAATGAACATGATTAAGGCATCACAGAAATACCACATACATGGGTTTTAAAGACATTAGCAATAGTACATATCGATCAGGAGTCACCTGGAGGATTATACGCAAACCACATTCTCATCTGGGTCAAAAGTTCATTGTCATGTTTGCTTCCATGATATTTCATGGAAGTCTGATACGGCCTGCACTCTGTAGATGCTTTCCCTCCAAATAGGGCGAATGAAGAAAACTTTTTGTTAAATGTAACAAAAAATTCTCCATGCATTGTTATCTGCAGATAAAAAGTAAGCATGAACTACTTGCAGCCAAATATGGAATTAAAAATTCAAAATGAGAAAAGGCTTGGATAACCACACAGTCACATAGAAAATGTACATGGGAAGCTATAGCTCTTACAAATACCCGGGACTGTGACAAATGGCATAATCGAATAAAGTTTTATGCTATACCACAACATTGTGAAGACTGATCACATCTCCACTTGACCTAACACAAGGCAATAGTGAAGTGTTGTCTGCAAAAAATGTTACAGAGATCCCAGCTGGACGTGATTGATCCACTATCCTCAATGTAAGAGTGAAATCTGCAACCAAAAAAAAAACGTGTCCCAGCATTGATTAGATGAATAAGAGTAGAAGAATCAGCATTGAACATGATAGAAATACAGAATCAACAGAAGATCCCTCTCACTACATGATGACTTGATGCAAAAAAGTCGCCAAAAGGGGCGATGTATGTAGGGATGAGGGAGATGGGGACGCTAAAGGCTAAAGCATGGGGGGTTTCCCCAAATAAGCAAGCAGTATTTTGAGCGGAGAGCAAATCGCAACCAACACAATTTAACAAATCATTCCGACTGTATTTCTCTAAATTTACAGCAAAATGCACATCCTAACCGGACAAATTCCATGTTCCTACAGTACTAGCAACCCAGAACAAGCCTTAGGTGAATACTTTGTGAATCAGACATGAGACGAACTTAAGAAGGAAGCATACAGCTTGCGACATCAGGTCGTAAATAAACCGATGACCTCAGCAACAGCCTAAGCACAAACCGCAAACTCCACCGCTGACCCTCTCCTAAATTCCGTACTAAACCCTAGGAGGAAGCGGGCGAAGGGTGGGAGGAAAGAGGGAAGGGGAGGGGCTGAGGGTGAGGCTAACCCGTGCCACGGCTGCGGACGGTGGCGCCGATCTCGGAGACGGCGGCGAAGAGGCAGACCCTGGCGCCGGGGGCCTTGAGGGCGTCGGCGATAGGCAGGTACACGTACTGCGCCTCCCCGGCCGACGCCGCGGCGGAAGCAGCCGCGTCGCCCTCGCGCTGCCTCTTCCGCTCCCTGGCTGCTGCTTCCTCCATAGCCAGCGCGTGAGTGACACCGGAAGTATGGCGACGGCGTTTGAGTTTTGACGCTTCTCCTTCGAGGAACATACGAATAAAGTCTGGATAATTTTGGTTCATTTTACCAAATATGGAATTAAAAATTTTCGAGCTGTTTTAAGCTAAAATTTTATGAAATGACAGAAATCCGCATATAATATTTTTAAAAATATAATACGAATTTTTCATCGTTATTTCTCATAAAATTTTGTTTGAGATACTTTATTTTTTATTACATATCACAAACTTTCAAATAATGATGAAAAAAATCACAATATATATTTTAAATATAATTTATAATCCACTATATCATATCATAAAATTTTAACTCAAAATAACATATGTATATGGAGAATAAAAAGAAAAAAAATCTTACGAAGATATGGTATAAACTAGATCGATTAAAATAATTAGAGATATGAAATGGACCAAAATATACTTTAGGAGTTATCTAGATTTTCTCCATATTCGAGGATAGTAATTTGATTTTTTTTCCTTTCTGCAAATATAAGCGTTCAAAATGAAAATACATTCATTTTCAATTCGAACAAGACATTCTTTTTTTTTTTGGAAAAGTGTATCAACAAATTTTTAGATTCACCAGCTCGAACATTCGAAGTAGGCATCGTACTCCCAAATTTACCCTCCCAATTCTAACATCTAAACAAGGCCAAACTCCGTAAGACCGTAAGTAAACTCACACCTGTGGATTGGGCATTTTACACCACGATGGTTTATTAAGTGAACGATGCCTATCAGGGAACAGAAATTGCCAATGAGAGTGTTTTTAGAGACAGATAGCTGATGAGCTTGAGCCATACCGAAGATCAATGTTCTGGGACTGTCTTGTCGCCTGCGTCAGCTTCTTTGCTTTTCGGTTGAAGTGGAAGGTGGGCCCATCGCCTGCGAACTCGTTTTCGATCTCAGACGAGTCCCTCGTCTTCTTGGCCTCTGACCTCACTTTGGTACCCGAGTGTCTATTTGCCGACTGCGCTTACATGAACTACTTGCTGCCAAATATGGAATTAAAAATTCAAAACGAGAAAAGGCTTGGATAACCACAGCCACATATAAAAGGTACATGGGAGGCTATAGCTCTTACAAATACCGGGACTGATAAATAGCATAATCGAATAAAGTTTTATGTTATACCACAACATTGTGAAGACTGATCACATCTCCGCTTGACTTAACACAAGGCAATAGTGAAGTGTTGTCTGCAAAAAATGTTACAGAGATCCCAGCTGGACGTGATTGATCCACTATCCTCAATGTAAGAGTGAAATCTGCAACCAAAAAAAAAACGTGTCCCAGCATTGATTAGATGAATAAGAGTAGAAGAATCAGCATTGAACATGATAGAAATACAGAATCAACAGAAGATCCCAACTTTTAAGACGTGAGAGCAATGTGCTGCAACTTGGAAAATGCTGTAGTGAAAAGAAAACTTAAGAATTTTGGGAGAAACCAAGTACCTCACTTGTACAAGTGTCTACACTGGATTCTTGGCCAGCATCAGGTTTTAAGGACATGCTGGTAGTTAAAGGTGACCTTGTTCTTCCATTTCTCATCTCAGAGGTTGCACGGTTAGCAAGATCTTTAAACTGCATTGCTTCACGTTCCTTTTCATCTAATGTCAATTTCAGCTTGGCAATCTGACAGACAATTCTCATACCATGAGTTGTGAAATCTAAGTTCCATTCCTATATGGTAACTCTAATAAAAACAGCATTATACCTCTTCCTTTAGGTCTTTGACCTGGCCTGCTTCCTTATTAGCACGGGCTGCACCAAGCTCTACCAATACCTAACACTAGTATATCATTCAGACAAATCAATAGAATCTATCTCTCGGAAGGATAATTTTAAAGAGACTACATTGATTATATGTCCTTATTCTGCGATGAAGTAAATGCATGAGTCCAAGATTACCTGTGTGAGCGGCTACTTCGTTCATTAAGAGCAGTTGATCCAACAGCTCGGTTTCTCTGGCCAACTTTCATCAGATCCAAAACATCTTGTGCACATTTTACTGGCACGATATTTGCATCTGGAATGTTGAGTCCATTTACATGAGAATTATTACGTATCTCTAATGTGTTTCATGGTTAAGGAAACAAATAAGAAAATGCATGGAAAACAAACCTTTGACAGTAAAGCAAAAAAAAGTAAAGAAAATCATGAAACTAATGTATTTCATATGTGTTGAATGGAGGGGAATTTTCAACATGAAATATGAAGCAGTTACTATTTTTCATTTGTAATAGCTTTATTCATGTTATTATCTTTATTCAAAAAATAAATGTATCTTATTCATCATAAAAGGATATCTTCTGTTTGCACCATCAGCCATTAACAAATCCCTCACTTGTTCATTGTATATTTCAATCATCTGAACCTTAACTTCATATGTAACAGAATCTGCTCTGGTTTGAGAAATTTCAAATAGATCATTCAATGACCGGTAGTTCACACCCCAGGTTTCCTCTGTTATTAAATCTGGACCGCTCTGTATAGCACATACAAAAATAAATTTTCATAAAGAAAGCAATAAACTTGATGGTATGCAATGAAAAAAAAACTTCTAGGTAAGATACCGTTGTTAGGTATCTATCCAGTGAATACTACTCTCTTGTTATACTGTGCCCTGATTTGAACTTTCCACACAAATGTCACTGTTTGAACTAAAATTACTTGTAAAGTTCCAAGAAAAAAATTCCTTGTGAAGAATTACCATTGTGTAAGTTTTTCCAGATCCCGTTTGACCATATGCAAAGATGCAGACATTATAACCATCCATGACAGATCTGATCAATGGTTGGGTATCAGCGAAAACTTCAGCTGTTACAAAGAAAAATTAAACATTAGGCACAAAAATTACATTTTCTATAAGTAAAGGAGACATTGCAAATAATAAATATTAATGATGTACATTGGGAAGCATCAGGTCCAAATATTTTGTTGAATGTGAATATTTTCCGTCCATCCTTCCCTTGCTTTTGAGGATTTGCAATCATGATTTCACCATTTTCCCCAATATGATCAACAGTAGATCTTTGATCCGATTGTGCCTTTGGGAATGGTTTCACTCGGCAGTAAACTCTAATGCTGCCTGACAGATTTGTTTGGAATATTCAATAATTAGATATCTGTATCCTAGTAAAATGAAATTAATAAATTGAAATCAATGGTTACCTTTAAGATCTTGTACTTGATTATACAGCTTACGATTTTCCTCAAGCAACTTGTGGTAGGCATTATGGTTCTGAGCCTCAAAGTAGCTTTCTACATTTTAAAGATATTGTTCAGAGATGAAGCAACTAAATGTTAAGCTGTTGGATATAAATCCAAATCTAGTACCAACCTAGCCTCTTCAAGTCTTCCTCCCAGTCAGCACGAGTAGATTCAACTTGAAGTTTCATCTCATTGAAGGACATCTTTAACTCCTGAATTTTCAATTATCAATTTAACTAACCATAATTAGTAAAGTGCAACAGCGCACAAAATAAAGAAAGGATTTCACAACTATTATAGCTGCATGATTCAAGTAATTTTGTTGCTAGAAAAGGTGTCTGTTTTTCAGGAACATGCAAAAGATATTTCATTATACAAGTAGAAAAAGGGTTATGGCAAGTAAAGCTTGGAATTGCTACAAACTAAGGCTTAGCAGGAAGCATGCAGCATAGATCTTAAAGGTATTAATTAACAGTTTCTGGTTCTGCATTGGACATATTGCCAGGAAACAAGCACACTGGGACAATTAATTTTGGCGTGCTCTGTACCTCCAGCTCTTCTTGTTGGCTTTCAAGTACCCCCGCATCATCCAACTGTTTACAGCTGCCACGAGGAAATCGCGATGAAGAGAACAAGCACTGGCTATTCCCCTTCAGACATTTTGAAATAGCTTCAATCAAATCCAATTTAGAAAGAGTTCCATTGTCATCCTTCATCATCTTCCTTAGAAGTGACCTGACCTGTTAGACATGATGCCTTAAAGTAAGTAATAAATTATTGTTGTGGATATTTTAGCTTTTAAGGCTGCCAGTAACAGGGTTATTTTTGAATTTTGCAAATGTTTGTCCCAAGAAAAAAGTATAAATGACAACTTTAAGGCATAGAGGTTACATCGTCATAACAAAGAGATGCAAGGAATACCCGCAAAAAAAAAAAGAGATGCAAGAAATAGAAATCCCATATTCTACCTTCTACTGACAGTATAGTACCTGGTTTCTATGAGAAGCAAGCAGAATGGTAAATTCTTTACAAGCTTGCTCGAGTATTGTTTCAATGACCTGCAGTATTCATCACCATATGAAAAATCAGTCCAAATGTCATTCTGATCAAGGTTCAGAATCAGTCAGACAAGTACTAAGTAGGACAGCAAATAGATACGAATAAGCAGAACTCACCTACCATATCATCTAGAGGCAAGTCTTCAGCTTCACCCCATTCCATAAGGAATGCCCGCACAACTCGAAGAACAAACTGCTGAAAAAGAGAATGCTGAGCTTCTTCAACTCTTGATTCCTCAAGGGAGACCTCAGAGAGAAGATGCACGAATTCCAGCATTTGTTGGTCGGATCCTCCACCTCTGGTTAAATGTGAAGCAGGCCTTTTGCTTGATGATGCAATTTTCACGATGCCACCATACCGCCATATACCAATACCACCTGAGAGCTTCCACTCGTGGTATGCCTTGAGGCAGAGTATGCAGTCGACAACTTTCATTGACAAACCTCCCTGTCAGCGTTGTAGGTGGAATTCAGATGGGACACATTTAACATAGTGAGGCAAGTCATAGGTTTGATCTCAACAGAAAGGTAAATTATTAAGATAGCATTCTGCATCTTATATGACCTAGCAAACTGCAATATGGGAATTTTCTCGACTGATATATGTTCAACCAATAGAAGTATAGATGGATGTGCTATATGATACTTGGGTAATAAAAATAGAATAGCTACAGTGTTCAATGGCAAGCAGTCACATTTTTCCTTCCAAATGGACAAAACAGTTCAGTTAGTCCTCTAAGCCTTATGGATTTCATGACATACAGTATAAGCAATAATGGGATCAACGCAACACGATTATATACCTTCTCTATATCAGAAGTTTCAAATGTCAACAGGTTCATGGCGCTAACTGCAACAAGGAAGTTCCTCATGTTCTCGAAGTATTGGATCGCATACTGCGCCGGCCCATCGAATGTCTGAACTGTGACTATGGGATTTTCCACAACCTACCAACGGACGACAAAAACGAAGCATTGAAATGCTGCATTGGTATTCCAGAATCCAGATTCCATGTAACGGAAAAACAGTGATATTTTCTCTCCAAAATTGATGTGCGTTTGGACGCACCTTGGGGACGGCGCCGGGATTGACGCGATTGAGAACTTTGCAGAGAACGAGACCGTTGCGCAGTGCCGCGCAGAACTCCTCCTCGGACGGCCTCTCCGGCAGGGACTCCACCGCCGCGGGCTCCATCTGCCGCAGCCATCGCGCCGCCTCACACCTCCGCGCAGCTGCGCACGGCAACAACAAGACCACATCGGATTTGTTAGAGGCTATAGAAGTAGCCGAAAGACAAGGCCGGTTGCGAGTTTGGATATTCCTAGATTTATTTTTGAAACTGTGAATAACGGTAACTAAAATTTGAAATACTAGATCGCAACCACTCCCGATCACATCAACGAGACACGAGATCGGAGAATTAATGTCGCGTGTTTAATGAACGCAGCATGCTACTAGCTTAAACCAAACGCGATCTAGATTAATGATTCGGCGATCATACTTTCCCTGCATGCTTGCATACGGAGTATGCCATGGCTCTGCCTTTCGGGGAGACAGCGTGTTTAATTGCAGAGGCGTACGATACTACTACGATTAGCAGGGCATAGCAATTACTCCCCCCGTACAGTACTAATCCACATCCACATGCTAGCAGCAGCCGTGGAGATGCCGCGACCGCGACCGAGCTTGTCCACTGCTGACGGCGCCCGCCGCCGAGAATCTCGGCACCACCGGAGCACCAGGCTCACGCGCGGAAACACGCAGCGGCGCGAGGCGCGGCGCAGATCACCCACCCGGCCGCGCGAGCAACACGACGGAAACCAGAGAACTAAACACAAGCAAACGCGAACGGATCACCGCTCCCCCCCTTCTCAGGCGCGGTGGGTGGGCAGGGCTACTCACCGGCTTCCTCGGCCTTGCGCAGCGCCATCCCCACGTCGTGCGCTCCGGCGGCCGGGGCCATCGCCCTCGTCGCGGAGTCGATCGCGTCGCCCCACCACCGCCCCTCGCCGCCCGCCTCGCGGGATCGCAGCTGGGCTCCGCCGCACTCGCGCTGCCTCGCGACGCGCAATGGCTGCGACGACCACAGGCACAGAGCGATGGGCGTTTGAAAAGCTCCGACCCCGAGTCAGAGGGCGGTGGGGGCTTCTTTTAACGGACACTCCGCAGGGGCCGCCTCGGAATATTTTGAAACTCGCGGGGGGCTAAGTGGTTAACCCCAACTAACAGTAACAGTAATAGTAACAGTGGGTTTAACCTTGTTGAGCACAGCACTTGAGCGAGGCCGTGCGGCAGCGCGGAAAGATAGGCGCGTCCGCTGCGGGGCGCCGGACACGCCGCAGCGCCGGTGGCCGGTGGGCTCCCTGCACGTGGGAAGAGGCCGGCGCAGTGAAGTGGAGGCGTGGAGCTCGGTGCTATCGGGTGGCCTCTGCCTCTCTGGGCCGGTCGCTCACGTGCATGTGGGCCGCAGATGGGTGGTGGTGGAGTATAATTTATTTCCGGAGCCCGAAGGGATTCAAACGCTGCGGCAGGCCTCACACTCACAGCATGGAGCGCACCACTTTGGAGTATCCTTTTCGCTGCGTACGCCTGATGTTTGGGGTGGATTTCGAACGGTCGACTTGGGATTGTTTGGATGTTAGAATTAGGAGGGTGAATTTGGGAGTATGATGTCACTTCGTAATCATTGCGTCGCTGTAGCATTTCGTTTGTATTTGTGAAAAATTGTCTAAAAATTGATTAATTAGGTTCAAAATGTTCGTCTCGTAGAGCACAATAAAACTGTATAATTAATTTTGATTTCATCTATATTTAGTACTTCATGCATGTTTGACATTTTGATGTGACGGGGAATCTTCTTTTTGCATAGTAAATTTGAGAGTGGAATTTGTGATCAGGCCTTGGCTTGGCGAGATCCGGCATGCTGCGGCAGGTCTGCTGGCAGTGGCAGCATATGGCTTTCAATTTTAATGAGTGCAGGTGCAGTGGATGAGAATGCCTGCACAGTGGAGCGGCAGCTGATTAGTGCCACTGCCGGTGCCGGCCCACCTCGGAGGGTCGAGCGGTGCACGTTCCGATTTTCAAATCATGCTGGTGATACTGAAACACCGGCCGTGTTTAGATGTTGAAATTGGGTGGGTGAATTTGGGAGTATGATGTCACATCGTAATCATTATGCTACTGTAGCATTTTATTTGTATGTGCGAAAAATTATCCAAAAATTAATTAATTAGGCTCAAAATGTTCGTCTCGTAGAGTACAACAAAACTGTGCAATTAGTTTTTGATTTCATCAACATTTAGTACTCTATACATGTTATGACATTTTGATGTGATGGGGAATCTTCTTTTTGGATAGTAAATTTGGGAGTTGTCTTTTTGAACTAGGCCACCGTGCTGCTTGGTTGGGACGGCGCTAGCATGGATGGTTAATGGTCTGGTCCAAACTCCAGCCTTGCTTCGCCACGTTTGAATCTCCGATTCTCCGGTCGTAGGATGCCAGTATTTTGTTCAACCTGGTTAGAACTCGGAACTGGTTAAACTGTCCGGACTTGCTTTTTTTACTTCAAAAATACAAGAGAGGAGCGGAACAAAAGACGCAGCAGTATCGCCTTTTGGGGACCACAACAATTGTCAGTGCAGAGTTTATTTTCAAAGAAAAAAAGTTGCTTTCCATGCCTGGGCTTAATCTGCTAATCATCCTGGGCTTGTACAACCTTGTAGGCTTCGATGGGCTGGATTCAGCCCAAGTATAGGAACTGCTTGTGTTTTTATTTTGTTACAAACACAGTGACGAACTGCTTGTTTTCATTCGCCGACCTTTGTTCTCGCTCTTCTCATCTGTCAAGACGATCACAGAAGAGGTCGCCACATCATCCACTACAAGTAACCTACGAGGTAGACATGGCTCTTGTGCGGCCATCTTCTTAGAGTAACCCGTGGCAGAGGCAACGCAAAACTACCTCTGTACGAAACAGGACACTTCATCTCGTACTCGTGCAGAACAATTCCGTACCAGCACAATCTCGCGTTCGAAC
Organism: Echinochloa crus-galli; assembly: GCA_900205405.1. Lineage (NCBI taxonomy): Eukaryota > Viridiplantae > Streptophyta > Magnoliopsida > Poales > Poaceae > Echinochloa > Echinochloa crus-galli. The sequence continues at coordinate 7,917,063 of OAMR01000001.1, read as the reverse complement.
TTGTGCTGCCTAGGAATTGTGCCCACGAGCCACGACACACATTCGCTCACGACTCATAGTTCACATCGTGGACCTCTGCCGCTCCGGCAACGGCAAGGACGCTACATTATCGTGCAGCAGTTGGGCTTGAGGCGCCGCCTCCCGCCGCCCACGCGGCGGTATTGCCGCGCGGTCATCGGCGAGTAGTGGCCGTGCGCCATCCCCCGCGTGCCGCCGCCGTAGCCATAGCCAGCGTAACCGCCCTGCTGCCCTTGCCCGGCAGGTCCGGCCATCACCGGGGACGGGTAGTGGAAGTGGCCCGGGCTGGGTGTGCCGGGGGGATAGTAGTAGTGGTATCCTGCTCCCGCCGCCTGGCCGCTGATCAGCTCGCTTCCTCCGGGCAGCCCCAAGCTCCGGCCGGGGGTGGTGGAGTAGCGGTGGTACGGGGAGAGTGCGGCGACCATGTCTATGGACGCGACCGGCGGCAGCGGGTCGGCGCCGCCCGGCGGCAGGGACCGCAGCTCCACGATCTCGGCGCCGCCGACCTCCCTGTTCAGCTTGCTCGCCAGCTTGGCCTCGTCCACGCCGTCACCGATCACCAGCAGCAGGTCCCTGTCCCGGCCGGTCAGCGTAACCGACGCGATTCCTGACAAGAAATTAATCCCAATTACTTCAGGCTCTTTCTCGGCGCCATTGTACTAGTGTACACTCTATATATAGTTTCATCCTTTTATTCCATTCCTGGGCCAGGCAAAGTAGTGGCTAGGCTACTACCCCAGCAGACAGAGAGAGGACGCGCGCGAGGACAGTTGCAGCGACCTCGTGTCAACTCACACGGGGCCTACGGGCAACGCGCGCGCAGCACATAGCCGTGTCGTTGTTGACTTGTTGCCACGCACGCTCCATCACACAGCCAGCGATCAATGCAACTTGTGCCTTCTTGTAACCATGCGTGCGTTCATAATTGGCAGCAGATGGAAATGATGGATACGAGCACGCAGGAGTACAGTGCTCTGTAACCATCGAAACATACATAAGAAAGTCACCGTGTGGAATGGTAGCTGCGTGTGCGTGTTGGAAAACTCTTCTCTACTACTTGCCCGTTGTCGGGCGTCCTTTAAGTGCAGCCGGCCAGCCAGAGCGCGGGGCCGGAGACTTGACGAACGAACGGCTCGCGCGGCCCCGGCATGGCGGCATCATCCTATCGAGTTATCGACCGTCGTCGTCGTTGTCACCGGTTAGGCCTGGAACTGAAACATCACTTGCATTGCATCGGGCACGCGCGGACGACTCGCTCGTGGTGTGAGTCGTCGTCGTCTACGTATGTGACATTTTTTTTTGCGGAGCTCTGTTAATCTACTCATATATTAGAGTTACTATCATGAGTAACCGATGCATGCTCAGACGACACAACGTTAAAAGCGCACGCATTAGACTTGTGGTTTGGCTGCGACTGCGACGCAGGGACAAAGAAAGGCGTCTTTTTCTCTACCAAACAAAAAGTAGGGTTTTGTAGTCGTATATGATTTGGTCCACTGAACAATTTCCTTCCGAGAAACCAATCATATGAAAATGAAATCATACAAGCAATAGAGTAAGTAAATACTCAGTATGATTATTTGCAGTGGTAGAGCTAGGCTAACAAGCAAGGGGTCTAATTCACCCCTTCTTCCTTTTCCTTCTTCCTTTTCTTTTTCCCCTATCTATTTCCTTCTTCCTCTTCTTCCATGGCAATAAATTACAAGGACATAGGGGGCTTGGTAGACTGCTTCACCGCCGATGATTTCGTCCCCTAAACAATTTACTTTATAAGGAACCAATTATATGGAAATGGAATTATTTCTTCCCAACAAGAGAGCCCTTACCAGTATCCACCTCGGACTGGCCCAGCCTAACATCCACTTTCTTTATTATTATGGGTGTTATATCTTGCCTTACCAAGCCCAAGCCCAAACCGATAACAGCACTCACAGCAATTCCGGAAAGCATTCCAGTTGCCCCTGTCTGGAAGTGGCAGCGGCATATCTCGGAGCTTGGGTCTCTCCTCGAGCAAGTCGCAGAAGAGGATGCCACGCCATAGATCAACCCAGCCGACTGTGCCTTTTGCGCCTCCAACCACAATAGTCTTGGTTGTCCGGTGGTACGTGACCCTATCCGCTGTGATTGGGATCGGGCACACCATGTCCCTCAGTGGCTCCTCCACAGACACTGTCTGAGAGCTCCACCTCCCTGGCTTATTGCCACCAGGTTTGGAGCGGAACACTAGCAGCTTGAAAGAGAATTCACAGCCGGGCTTCGTTTTGAGGGCGGGCACGATGTACTGCTTCTCACCATCGGCGGCGGCGGCGGCGGCCGGGCCGCAACTTAACTAAGTATGGCGGCCTCCTCGTCTCGGAAGGTAGCAGGGCACGCACAACGTACTTGGGGAGCAGATCAAGTATCTCGGGCGCAGAGGGTGCGCCCTATAGATGAAGTAGTCGTCGTGATGGTAATAATGCTTGCCCTGGGGATCGTGGGGGACTCGGAGGAGGATGAGATCGGCGTCGGTGGCCAGGACTTTGGTCCTCAGGCTCATGTCGGCTGGCGGCAGCTGCAGACCCGGGCAGTGGACGGAGAGGTGGGAGAGGACGGGCGGGCGCGGCGTTAAAAGTCACCTCGATGGGATGCCCGGTGCTCATCCTGGACCTGGCGGTGAAGGCGTTACGGGGAGGGGGGCTGCGGGCTCGGACGTCGAGCAGGACGCTGCTCGGGGCGTACGGGGAGGAGGCAACGGCCATAGCGTACGATCGATACATCCAGGTCCAACCGGAGAAGGACTGGATCGATCAAAGATGAGTTAGCTAGGAAAGGTCGGCGTCGTCAGGCCAGGACGGGAGTCATGAAGATATATATAAGGGCGGCAAGCGAGGTCTTGGTGTACATAACCTAGACGAGACATTTAAGCCTACCGTAGGCCCATTTAAGTTAACTATTAAATTCCATTAATCTCCCACGTCGGTCAAAGGTCAAACGTCTGAATATGCCTAAGTGGATATTTGATAAATAAGACGAATGGTCAAACGTTGAGAAAACTTCAACAACGAATAGTAATTTGAAACGGAGGAAGTACTTTTGCTCTCATCTATTTGATTATTGCGTGTGTTAGCTTGAGCGTTGGACGGATTTGGATTGTGGCTTGCATACTTGGATAAGGAGGTCTGGCTTGTGGCATCTGGCCGCGCGCACTCTGCTAATATTTTGCTTTGCTAGGTTATCTGCTCGATCACTGCTTATCGGTTCAGTCCTGCTCTATTATTCTGCTTGTGCTTGGCATTGTTTGGTGTCTGGCTGCTATGTAGCCTTGCGCTTTGTGTGAATATGTACATGTCTGCCTGATGCCCAAGCTGCAATCATATGGAAACAAAATCATATACGAGTAAACGGAGTAAACTCGCATGATTTGGCCCTTACAGTATCTACTCGGACTGGCCTAGTCTGTCGTCCCCTTTCTTTCTTTCGTTCTTCTTGCCTTATTACCAGCCAAGCCCTATGGGCCGTACGACCTATGGCTCACGCAAAAGCCGGTCTGCCTTGGTCAAATCCGATGCGGTAACGGAGTAATAACACGTTTTTTTATACGGAGCTGCTAGCGCCCGGACGTCCGATCCGGACGCTAGCGTCGGACGGTCAGATCGAGCAGACAGGAAATACTCCCACCGCAACAGTATCTAATGTTGCATGCAACATCTGAGAAATAAAAAGTTCGGCTGTTTTTGGTACATATGTTCTTAACAGCGTGATATGAACAAATCCCACTGCAACATAAGTATGATGTTACATGCAACATAAAATTTTCCAACATCCAAGAATAACGTATGTAATTTTTGCAACATCCAAGAATAGCGTATGCAACATCAAACGATAGTACGTGCAACATAAAAAGTCATCGTTTGTAACACTAGAAACACGCGCTTACAACTCTCAGCTATGCACGGCGGTAGTAAAAAATCACAATAAAAATGCAACATCCGGATGAAACACCTGCAACATGCATACGAAACATATGCAACATCGCACATCCTAGATTTTTTTTTGCAATGTTCACATCAAACAGTTGCAACATTCTTCTGAAACATCCGAAACACGTGAAATATGCTGTTGCAACATGAAGCGAAACCCTAGAACATTCCAGATCTAGTTCTGCAACATTCTCTTCAAACAGTTGCAACATTCATATAGAACATCCGAAACACACAACGTGAAGAAAAAAAATACGACACCTAGCTCCCCTCGCTGCCCCTCCCTCTGCTCTCCCGTCGGCGAGCCACCCTCTCCCCTCCTCGCCGGCGGCGGATCCGCCGCATCCATGGCCGTCTCGAGCCGGTGGCGGTAGGAGCTGGGGTGCGGCGGCCATGCATGGCGCCCCACGGCTCTCCTCCATTCCTCCTCTGCGGGTATAGAGTAGGATGGCCGGTGGCGGCGGCACCAACCACCCCAGCATGTGCACGTCGTCGCGGCACAGCGCTCGAACTCCGTCGCAGCCACGCTGTGCTCCGTCCCCGCCGCCGCTCCCCCTTCCTCGGCCTCCCCCGGCGGCATCCCGTGCCGCGCGGAGCTTCCTGGTGAGCAGCGACTTCAGCGAATCCTTCTCCTTCCCCTCTGCCCCATCGCCGCCGGCGCAGCACCTAACGCGTAGCCACAGCGCAGGGACGACGACGCAGGGACGCTCGAACTCTGCCGTCGCGGCGTGGAGAGAGGCGGGGATGCGGCGTGGAGAGGAGCGAGGAGGCGGCGTCAGCGGCGCAGGCGGAGGAGTGAGTGGCGGCGGCGGCGCGTGGCTTGCGACCCGAGGAGGAGGAAGAGTGGATGCAGCGTTGCGGCCGCTCACGACTTACGAACACGGTGTGGTGCGTTAATATAAAATAGCGAGGGAGCGAAATGAGCGGACAGGGATGAGCGAGGGCGTCCGATCGGTTGACCGGATCGGACGTCCTGATGGAAGCATTTCCGCGGAGCTGCTAGCGCCCGGACGTCCGATCCGGACGCTAGCGTCGGACGGTCAGAGCAGACAGGAAATACTCCCACCGCAACAGTATCTAATGTTGCATGCAACATCTGAGAAATAAAAAGTTCGGCTGTTTTTGGTACATATGTTCTTAACAGCGTGATATGAACAAATTCCACTGCAACATAAGTATGATGTTACATGCAACATAAAATTTTCCAACATCCAAGAATAACGTATGTAATTTTTGCAACATCCAAGAATAGCGTATGCAACATCAAACGATAGTACGTGCAACATAAAAAGTCATCGTTTGTAACACTAGAAACACGCGCTTACAACTCTCAGCTATGCACGGCGGTAGTAAAAAATCACAATAAAAATGCAACATCCGGATGAAACACCTGCAACATGCATACGAAACATATGCAACATCGCACATCCTAGATTTTTTTTTGCAATGTTCACATCAAACAGTTGCAACATTCTTCTGAAACATCCGAAACACGTGAAATATGCTGTTGCAACATGAAGCGAAACCCTAGAACATTCCAGATCTAGTTCTGCAACATTCTCTTCAAACAGTTGCAACATTCATATAGAACATCCGAAACACACAACGTGAAGAAAAAAAATACGACACCTAGCTCCCCTCGCTGCCCCTCCCTCTGCTCTCCCGTCGGCGAGCCACCCTCTCCCCTCCTCGCCGGCGGCGGATCCGCCGCATCCATGGCCGTCTCGAGCCGGTGGCGGTAGGAGCTGGGGTGCGGCGGCCATGCATGGCGCCCCACGGCTCTCCTCCATTCCTCCTCTGCGGGTATAGAGTAGGATGGCCGGTGGCGGCGGCACCAACCACCCCAGCATGTGCACGTCGTCGCGGCACAGCGCTCGAACTCCGTCGCAGCCACGCTGTGCTCCGTCCCCGCCGCCGCTCCCCCTTCCTCGGCCTCCCCCGGCGGCATCCCGTGCCGCGCGGAGCTTCCTGGTGAGCAGCGACTTCAGCGAATCCTTCTCCTTCCCCTCTGCCCCATCGCCGCCGGCGCAGCACCTAACGCGTAGCCACAGCGCAGGGACGACGACGCAGGGACGCTCGAACTCTGCCGTCGCGGCGTGGAGAGAGGCGGGGATGCGGCGTGGAGAGGAGCGAGGAGGCGGCGTCAGCGGCGCAGGCGGAGGAGTGAGTGGCGGCGGCGGCGCGTGGCTTGCGACCCGAGGAGGAGGAAGAGTGGATGCAGCGTTGCGGCCGCTCACGACTTACGAACACGGTGTGGTGCGTTAATATAAAATAGCGAGGGAGCGAAATGAGCGGACAGGGATGAGCGAGGGCGTCCGATCGGTTGACCGGATCGGACGTCCTGATGGAAGCATTTCCGCGGAGCTGCTAGCGCCCGGACGTCCGATCCGGACGCTAGCGTCGGACGGTCAGAGCAGACAGGAAATACTCCCACCGCAACAGTATCTAATGTTGCATGCAACATCTGAGAAATAAAAAGTTCGGCTGTTTTTGGTACATATGTTCTTAACAGCGTGATATGAACAAATTCCACTGCAACATAAGTATGATGTTACATGCAACATAAAATTTTCCAACATCCAAGAATAACGTATGTAATTTTTGCAACATCCAAGAATAGCGTATGCAACATCAAACGATAGTACGTGCAACATAAAAAGTCATCGTTTGTAACACTAGAAACACGCGCTTACAACTCTCAGCTATGCACGGCGGTAGTAAAAAATCACAATAAAAATGCAACATCCGGATGAAACACCTGCAACATGCATACGAAACATATGCAACATCGCACATCCTAGATTTTTTTTTGCAATGTTCACATCAAACAGTTGCAACATTCTTCTGAAACATCCGAAACACGTGAAATATGCTGTTGCAACATGAAGCGAAACCCTAGAACATTCCAGATCTAGTTCTGCAACATTCTCTTCAAACAGTTGCAACATTCATATAGAACATCCGAAACACACAACGTGAAGAAAAAAAATACGACACCTAGCTCCCCTCGCTGCCCCTCCCTCTGCTCTCCCGTCGGCGAGCCACCCTCTCCCCTCCTCGCCGGCGGCGGATCCGCCGCATCCATGGCCGTCTCGAGCCGGTGGCGGTAGGAGCTGGGGTGCGGCGGCCATGCATGGCGCCCCACGGCTCTCCTCCATTCCTCCTCTGCGGGTATAGAGTAGGATGGCCGGTGGCGGCGGCACCAACCACCCCAGCATGTGCACGTCGTCGCGGCACAGCGCTCGAACTCCGTCGCAGCCACGCTGTGCTCCGTCCCCGCCGCCGCTCCCCCTTCCTCGGCCTCCCCCGGCGGCATCCCGTGCCGCGCGGAGCTTCCTGGTGAGCAGCGACTTCAGCGAATCCTTCTCCTTCCCCTCTGCCCCATCGCCGCCGGCGCAGCACCTAACGCGTAGCCACAGCGCAGGGACGACGACGCAGGGACGCTCGAACTCTGCCGTCGCGGCGTGGAGAGAGGCGGGGATGCGGCGTGGAGAGGAGCGAGGAGGCGGCGTCAGCGGCGCAGGCGGAGGAGTGAGTGGCGGCGGCGGCGCGTGGCTTGCGACCCGAGGAGGAGGAAGAGTGGATGCAGCGTTGCGGCCGCTCACGACTTACGAACACGGTGTGGTGCGTTAATATAAAATAGCGAGGGAGCGAAATGAGCGGACAGGGATGAGCGAGGGCGTCCGATCGGTTGACCGGATCGGACGTCCTGATGGAAGCATTTCCGCGGAGCTGCTAGCGCCCGGACGTCCGATCCGGACGCTAGCGTCGGACGGTCAGAGCAGACAGGAAATACTCCCACCGCAACAGTATCTAATGTTGCATGCAACATCTGAGAAATAAAAAGTTCGGCTGTTTTTGGTACATATGTTCTTAACAGCGTGATATGAACAAATTCCACTGCAACATAAGTATGATGTTACATGCAACATAAAATTTTCCAACATCCAAGAATAACGTATGTAATTTTTGCAACATCCAAGAATAGCGTATGCAACATCAAACGATAGTACGTGCAACATAAAAAGTCATCGTTTGTAACACTAGAAACACGCGCTTACAACTCTCAGCTATGCACGGCGGTAGTAAAAAATCACAATAAAAATGCAACATCCGGATGAAACACCTGCAACATGGACGCGGTGTGGTGCATAAAGAAGTTAATATAAAATAGCGAGGGAGCGAAATAAGCGGACAGGGGTGAGCGAGGGCGTCCGATCGGTTGACCGGATCGGACGTCCTGATGGAAGCATTTCCGTTTTTTATAAGAACGGAGTAATAACACGTACTCCACTATAATAACAATTTTCTCCGTACTACTAGGTTCTGTGTTTCCCTTAAAGCTCTACCCTCTCCTAACAGATCAAACCAGCAGCGCCCGCGCGGCGACACCGCGACAGAGGACACTGCCGCTGCCGGCCGGACCGCGTCGGCCGGCTCTCACGCACCATGGCCTCCACCGAAGAGATCCCCCGCCTCGAGCTCGAGCGCTCACACCCTTCCTCACCGAACGAGGCTGAGGAACAACCAAGTGCTGCTCCTTGCGATCCGCCACATCCGCTACCAATGGCAAGTAACAACGCAGGCGCCGCCGTCGAGGTCTGCACGACCTGCGGGAAGGAGGGTGACCACCTGGCCATAGACTGCCCCTACCAGGACCTCCTCGCACAAGCAGCTTCCATCCGCGGGCCTCCACCCGCCGACCGCGCATCGCCCGTCTGCCCGGTATGCTGGCGCCACCCCGACCCGTCGAGGCGGCGCTGGGACGGCGACAGCGTCGTCCGCGTGGACAATCTCCCGGAGGACACCAGCGAGCTCGACCTCTACAACCTCTTCGCCCCGTTCGGCATCCTCGACAGCGTCTCCCTCTCGCCGCCCGCCGCCGACAAGGAGCCCGCCGCCGGCGGATCATCCCGGCGGTCCGGCGTCGTCGATCTGGACCAGGTCCAGGACGCGGAGGAGGCGATCGGCTGGCTCAACGGGTACGACTACGGCGGCCGCGTCCTCCGGGTGGAGTGGGCGGTGCCGTTCGTGCCGCCCCCGATCTGCGAGACGTGCCTACGGCACTCCGAGAGCTGTGTCCGCGTGACCAATCTCTCCGAGGGCACCAGCGAGCGTGACCTCTACTACAACCTGACGTGCCCGTTTGGCATTATCAATCGTCTCCAGCTCGCCGTGGACGAGGAGATCGGTGGGTCGCGGAGGCAGGTCGGTGTGGTTGAGTTTGACCAGAGAGATGATGCTGAGGATGCCGTCAGGTGGCTCAACGGGCATGTTTATGATGACCTTGTCCTCCGAGTTGAAGGGCCCTTGAAATTGTAGAATTTTCAGTTTGCATTTCAAGTGTAGGACTCCATACGAGTTTTTTTTAGGCCTGTACGTTATTGAGATTTCTTACTGTTACCTTTGTTGATGAAGCAATCAATTTTTTTCATAATAATTTATCGCAGAAAATATGATTCATAAGAGACTAAAAGGTAGATTTATTTGAACTGAATGATAAAAAATAAAGAAAGAGACACCTGTCTTTCTTCAAAGTATAACTGCTCAGATAATCTTGATCTCTTGCTCTCGAAACTCTTAAAGTGTATTTCTCCAAAGTGGTGTTTGTTCTACTCATAGCAATTACCGAACATATAAGCATATATACAAGCATACCATTAAAGCAAACAAACAAGAACAACTAAGAACATTACATCGATCACAAGGATAGCTTAAAGAGTGTGCAGAAAGATAGGGCTCAAAACTAGTGATATGAGCGCAAAATCACTGAAAATAGAGCTATGGTTGAAAAGATACCATGACCGAAAGATTTAAATTGTAAAAGAACACCATTACATGTTTGATAAAGTTAATTAAATAAAAACACATATGAATTTTATTTCAGAGAAATAACTCATCTTAAAATTAATTCAATTATTTTAGAATTTGTAAAATCGAGATGGAACTTAATCATATTTTATTTAATTAACTTTATCAAACATGTAATGGTGTTCTTTTACAATTTAAATCTTTCGGTCATGGTATCTTTTCAACCATAGCTCTATTTTCAGTGATTTTGCGCTCATATCACTAGTTTTGAGCCCTATCTTTCTGCACACTCTTTAAGCTATCCTTGTGATCGATGTAATGTTCTTAGTTGTTCTTGTTTGTTTGCTTTAATGGTATGCTTGTATATATGCTTATATGTTCGGTAATTGCTATGAGTAGAACAAACACCACTTTGGAGAAATACACTTTAAGAGTTTCGAGAGCAAGAGATCAAGATTATCTGAGCAGTTATACTTTGAAGAAAGACAGGTGTCTCTTTCTTTATTTTTTATCATTCAGTTCAAATAAATCTACCTTTTAGTCTCTTATGAATCATATTTTCTGCGATAAATTATTATGAAAAAAATTTGATTGCTTCATCAACAAAGGTAACAGTAAGAAATCTCAATAACGTACAGGCCTAAAAAAAACTCGTATGGAGTCCTACACTTGAAATGCAAACTGAAAATTCTACAATTTCAAGGGCCCTTCAACTCGGAGGACAAGGTCATCATAAACATGCCCGTTGAGCCACCTGACGGCATCCTCAGCATCATCTCTCTGGTCAAACTCAACCACACCGACCTGCCTCCGCGACCCACCGATCTCCCTCCACGCCGTCGCCGATCACGAGCAGCAGGTCCCTGCCGCTGCCGGCCACCGTCACCGACTCAACCCCTGATCCAACAATGTCACGCTTCCATGTCATTGGCTCATTGCCCCCGAGAAATTCGGATGGAATCGATTGGTTTGCTGATAACGAATGAAGGACGAGGAGTGGTAGTGGTAGTGGCATACCGCTGACTGAAGCTGCCACTTTCAGAGCCTTGTTGCGGCCTTTGTCGGAATCCGGCTGCATTCGGATGATTATCTCCTTCTGAAGAAATGTTGGCAATTCAGGTGTTAGTTGTTGCTAAACAGGAGCATCAACAGAAGTAGAGAGTTTGGGGAGAAATTAGCTAGTTCTTACCCTCATGGTTGTACAAGTGCAACACGGTTCAGTGGGAACCCAATTATAAAGCAAATTTGGTTGGTGCTGAGGGAAGATGGAATGTTTTCGCTGCCCACGGTATAGTAGATTCAGAGTATCGGCAGGATGTGTATGCTGGAGACCGGTCAGACCCTAGTTCCCATCTTTGTGACGTTAAGTATTGTACATTTTTTTACTGATTAAGACTAGTAAACTCATAACTGCCCCAGGCGACTCTTGGTTGAAAAAGAATTAAGCAGAGGTTACACAAAGTTTCAGAAAACAGTATGGCAGTTCAGGACTTGAAAATTGATGATGGTGACCTGACATTGCAGACTTTGTGCCCAAGTCAAACAAATGCATCGCAAATGGTCCCGCTTTATGCGAAGTAACTTAGACTATTGCAACCAAGCACACAGAATAATGGCGAAGATTGGAATTGATGTCATGATCCGGGGGGTTTGAATAGAGTCGTTCAGTAGTTGGCTAATCTTCATCAGCCACAAACTCAGGACAAACTCGCTTTCAGTTTTAAGTACGGCCATGTTGGGGGCAAAATAAATGTTAACATGCACTTCATTTGACCAGAAAAAACCGTATATAATCCAGTATATGCAGTCCAAGATCAACATTTACCGTAGTTAATTTTGTCTTCTACTCCGTATTTGGCAGCGAAGTACCATTGACCGTAGTCCATCTGTCCATGACTGATGGCCACCGTTTACGTATAAAAATGCAGTGACTGTCACGGCATTGTTTGTTGTTACTCCAATTTCGTTCAGTACATCACCAGAGAGCAGTTGCGAGGTAGATGCCGCAAACCTGACCAAACTCTACGTCTGACGTATGCGGCTTGCGAGAGGCTGGTGTCGCCATGAGCACGTCATCGTTTATACGCGTAGACGTACGTAGTGCAGGGAAATAAAATTGCCACTAGTAGCGAGATGGGCCAGATGCTTGAATTTATTTATATTTCGAGAACGCGGTTGAGTGCGTGGAAGAATTGACTTGTTGGAAACTTATGGTTGGTTCCGCTAACTGAGCAGGCGTGCTTATCCAGTTATCCTATACGAGCAGTGGTGTGGACGTGTAACTGACAGATAAATCATTCTGCGAGGGCAACACACGAAAGAGGATATTAATGGAAGCTGTCGGATCCGAATAAAAATCGGCGTATGAAAGTGACACGAAAGGAAATGTTGGAGATGTTAGAGCTTGATACATAGGCTGCTCTTGCAATCACATTTTTCTTTCTTCTGATGAAAAATAGTAACCGAGAAGTAACTAGTGTTCGTTACCAATTTAAAATGATTTACTGATACATGTCGTATTCCAGCGGAGCGTTGCTTGCTGAGCACTAGTAAGAAAAATGGGATCAATTGGATGCGTGGAGGTTGAATATGGTGTGTTTAGGGGAATGGTATAAAATTCGACCATTCATATATACGCAAAAGTATTATGGTTGTCACGTGAAAATGTATCAGTATATTTTCATGAAACATACTTTGAAATAATTATATAATTTTAAGTACTTTTGCTAAAAATGCTTAATAAAATAATGGATACTGAGTTGATGTCTAAATTGAGTAGTACTTCCTCATCCCAAGTCCATTTAATTCGTTTTTGAGTCAAGCCTTTCAAAATTTAATAATCATCATAATGTCGTATTTGAGACTGGCCCTACCAGTATGCCAAAAAGAAGAGACATGCCCTGTTCGTTTGGCTGGTGGCTGGTGGCTGGCGCTGGTTTTTGCTGAGAGAAAAACACTGTTGGCTAGTTGGTGGCTGGTGGCTGGCGCTGGTTTTCGCTGAGAGAAAAATACTGTTGGCTCGCTGGAAACAATCCAAACGAACGGGGCGATATATACTTGTTTAGAGGTGAAAACTATGATGTGAGAATGAATCTTGCAATGCAACTAACAGTGCCGGTTTTAATCTCTTCCATTCAAAGCTACATCTAATATTTGCATTTGAGAATTTTCCAATACATAGCTGAAAATCCACATTGCAGTATAAAGTTAAAGATAGGTGCTTGAAAGATTTTCGAATTTGAATTTGCATTTGAAAAGGTTAGGTTTGCCATCAGAATTCAAACACCAACATCGATTATTTCTAAAAGGGACAAATATACATGGCACTCAGCTATTCAAGTTTCCTCCTCCTGAGGCAGATAATTACAACCATGCATGTTGCTTGTAGTAGGCCTTGCACTTGGCACCCGTAGTAGCAAGCCTTTTCATTTGAGTGGTAGTAGGAAGCTAGGAACATGAGTATGTACACAGGTTCACGCAGCCCCTCGTGCACTTGTTGCTGTACACTAATTACACGGATTCGGAAAGTAGCCTAGTGACACCGATCGAGTCACTGCACCGACTGACACCAGATGGCATGCAACGGGGAATTCCATTCCCACACTATCCCAGATGGTCAGATCACACGGACGAAACATACCAACAGGGCAACACGCCAACACCACCTTCGCCTCACATGACGGAGCAGCCGTTGGGGTCGCTGGCGTACTCGTGGTGCACCACCGTGTGCGTGTTCGCGGACACCGGCGGGTAGTAGTAGTCGCGCGGCTGCTGGTACTGCGCCGGGTATCCTCCGCCGGCGCCGGCGTAGTAGTAGTCCCGGGAGGCCACCCGCGGCGGCGCGTACGCCGCCGCCGGCCCGCCGCCGGCGTAGTAGTGGTCCCTGCCGGCGGCGTAGTAGTGGTCGCGCGCGGGCGTGTGCTTGTAGGGGCTCGGGCTCGGGTGGTAGCGGTACGCGTGGTCGGCGGCGACCAGGCCGCCGACGAGGTCGTCGGCGGCGAGGGCGTCGACGGTGCGCAGCTCCACCACCTCGGCGTGGCCCACCTTGCGGCGCAGCTTCTTGGTGATGAGGTTGGAGTCGATGCCGACGCCGATCACCAGCAGCAGGCTCTTGTCCTCGCCGGCGATCGTCACGGACTCCACCCCTGCCCGATGCATCATCCATCCAAAGCATATATATGTCACCATTAATTAGGAGTTTAGGACAGAAGACACTAGAGATATTGGTGTAAACTATTTTCTGATGTTGAGAACAGAAGAGGCCTAGGTGATTAAGAAGGGATCGATCAAAGTATGTTTTGTGTACCTGAGATTGCAGCAGCCACCTTGATAGCTTTGCAGTGGCCCTTGTCAGAGCTCGTCTGCACCCTGATGATCATCTCCTTCTGCAAAGGTTTGAAATGATCAAGTAATTAACACGTCAGGAAACAGAAACTGAGAAAAAAAATTAGTGGCTGATCACAAAACATTTGCATAGACATAATGGTGAATCAGTTGACAGAGGGTAAAAATCCAACTGCATCAGAACTAGCAAGATCTCTTACATACCCTCATTTCTCCTGACAACTCAGGCGACGAGGCAACACAGAGCAACAGCCAAGCACACTACTAGTAGCTGCTCTTTTCTGCAACAACCTTGAGCATGAAGGCTTTGCCTTGGTCTAACGACAGTAGTGTGCACACTACTGCCGCTCCCCGGCCGTTTTATACACGCAAACGCGCAATTAGCAAATAAATTACTTCCAGTTGACTTCGTTAATTCGTCAAGTCGTCGCACTCAAGCTACTGATCGAAGGACACCCCTTACGGCCCGCAGAGCGCAGACAGTGACACAAAGACTTGATTACGAAGACCTGAGAGCTCGCTGAGCTCCAGCATCCTAGCTAGCTCGATATGTTTTGTTATTTGTAGGAGCAGTTAGTCGCTTAATTAGGCTCAGGCTCGGTCACCCAGACGGCCCAATTCCTAGCGTACGCGTATGCACAACGGATATGCCACTTGCTGACAATGAATTCATGGATTGGAGGATTGGGTTTCGATGTGTCCCGGCAACCGATTTTCAACGGGAGAATTGGCTGGAAATTTCCGCTGTGGCCGGTGCAGTTGTCGACTTTTGCTTGCCCGGAGTTTGGAGTGATTCGGGCTATAGAATAATAGTTAGTGCCGCGGATCGCTGTCCCGGTGGTTACGTACACTATACTGTATATACTATAGTACTGATGAAGTAAGTGTGGGTGGAGCTGGGGGACCAGATGGGTGGAGATGATTCCGGCCTATTGGAGGAGCGATGCAAGTGGGTGCCGTTGAGTCGACGCCGGGTCAGCTGGACAATCTACTCGGATGACAGGTGACAGGGATCCCCTTGTTTCTAGATATCTCAGATGAGGATGGTGCCTACGGGACGACGGGAGGCATAACCATATGCCATGAGAACTTACGTGTAGCTTGCTCGTGTCATCCGAAAGCGTTAAGGAAAACAGGAAATCTATATGGTATTCGAGTTCTTTTTTTAAAAAAAGTCAACACTCATACGCACCTATAAACATATCCATGCAAATCCTACCTCTATAAACTTAATTATATCTTCTTTTTCTGCTTGGAGGGTTTCGGTGGCGGATCCAGGATTTTTCTAGAGCCTGAGCGAACGTAACAACCAATAACATGTTCGTACAAATATTTCGATTACTAAGCTAGGTAAGCAAACCTATATCTGTGATTTATCTAGTACTTCTTATAGCTTATTTTATTTTTAGTTTCTTTGAATTACGTACCAGCTTCACTAAGTGGATTTTTTTATGTAAAAGAAAACGTCTTATTTCTGAATGAACCATGGATAAGCTAGTATGGCAAGATGAAGTGGAGTTCCAATGATCCATCATTTCAGTATAAATTATTCACTAACAATTAAGAGAATAATCAGATATTAAGGGATCAACTCGTTTGAGATCCAGATGCTGCGAACGTCAGCGGCAAAAGGCCACGTACACTACTTGCGCATTGGCTAAAGCGCGCATGTCTAGTTGCTAGGCACCGGCTGCATCTAGGGGTGGTAACGGATCATGGTCCGTTTGTTCCTTCACAATCTAACTTGGCCTAATAAAATTTAGCTCAAAAACTAGTATTATTTTGGCCCGGCCCTAATCCGGCCCGATCCTTAAAATTTCTAGTACAAAATTGAGGCCCTTTACCACCCCTAGCTGCATCTAGCAGTCTAGCACTCCCTCTCGAATGCAAGGCAATTTTTAGATTCTGAACTGAAATTGTCGCGCACCAAACAAATCGTATCTCCACTGGCGCGCTCAGCAAGGAGCCCGGAAAATTGCCCAGGCTTGCCGAGCCTTGGGTCCGCCCATGGAGGGTTTGGACGAAAAAAATCGCTGAGCCTGATCTCCTAGTAGGGAGCGAGCGGATGGCCTCGGCGTGTCCGGGGACATGCAAACGGGACAGCAGCCACGCCCACGGGCCATGTTTAGATCCTAGTGTTAGTTAGTGTTGGTGATAGTCTTTTAACACCTCCAACTAACACGTAATAAACTAACACCATCTATGTTTGGATTCATGTGTTAGTTTGCATTTTTTTGGGAGCCTTGAGGAGAGAGAGGGAAAAAAAGTGAAGTGATTCTTGTGGTCCTCATCAAACTAACACCGATTACCACCTCTTGGAGGATTTAATTTTTTGGAGGGTGTTAGTCCCAACTAACACCAAAGCAACACTCATGTTTGGATTTAAAGTATTAGCTAGTTTGGTGTTAGTTTGCCCCAAACTAACACTAACACATGGATCCAAACAGGGCCTTTAGTCTCATGTAGATCCCGCGCTGCTGATTGATTCCTATGTGACTGTCCTTTCTTCTTCATGGACCAATTCCTCACTAGAGAAGGCCTAAGGCCGTCTCCAACAGACCTTGATCAAAATTATCAATTTTTTTTTGAAAATGGATGCTTTATTAAAATTTTCAGTTAGATACATCGAGGTGATACCATGTATGGCTCCTTAAAATTATCGATGTGATGAGGTGATGCTTTATTAAAATTATCGATGAAGTATAGAAAACAAAAACCCATGTATGGCTCCTTGGCTTCTGTAGCTCTGGAAAACGGGCTCACTCTTAGCTCTAGCAAGTATGCTATGCACTAGCCTGAAAATAGCTGCTAGCTTAGTAAACTTTGTAGGTTCTTTATTTCTCCGCCAAAACTCAGCCTAGGCCGACAATATCGTTGCCTAATGAAGGATGCCTAAGGGCAGTCCCAACCCTGGGTGTCCACGAGTGATGTCCAAGAAATGAGAAAGCAATAAATATGCATTAGACATTGCCTTGATCAACGCCCAGTGTCTACAGCAGTTTCTACAGCCAAGAAACATTAATTACCTTCACACATGTACAAGGATCAGCTGTGGTATTATTGTTCTGTAGTCATCGTTACACACAGAATGTGCATGGCCAAGAATACACTTACACAGAACATAAAAACAGATATGACTGCCATTGATAACAATAGTGCAAAAGACCATCTATTTGGAATAAACATAGAAAAATAGATTTAGGTTCGTTACAGTAGATAATAGATAAAAGTCTCTTGTTGATAATACATAATAAACTTTTGGTACTAACTTTAGTAGCAACTGATCCAGCAATCAGCGAAGTGCAGTCTGTTCATCCAGAGCAATGATGCTGGTAATCAAACTGACATCATCCAAAATGGTTGTACCGTATTATTAAAATAATAATGCATACACAAATTAAACACGAATGATGGCAATACAATAAGGAGCAACAACACCATATTATTCAGAATAATAAAGCAGACATAAAGTAAAAATGCCAGCAATAAAACAAGAAACATGAGTAGTACCAGCGTCAGCAACATCGGCTTCTAGCTGGGGCACCACCGTAACCTCCCGGAGCACTATGGGCTTCTAGAGAAGGACTTGCTCGTGGAGCACCACCGACGACTGGAGCTGACGGCTGAAGGACTACCAGGGTCAGCAATGCCACTGATTGGAGCACCGCCGGTGACTGAAGCCACAGCGGCCGATTCACCGGAGCCCCGATTGGATCTCGTCTGGCGCATCTTGGAACCTCCAGGGCGATTCATTCTTGTGCACAGTAGGCTGATTTCTTCTTTGGGGATGCGAGATTGGGGGTGGATTTGACTGCTTGCAAGATTGGCAGGTCTTGGCGATTGATTTGGGGAGCGCGCCAAAGTTTGGCGGTCTTTGCTGTGCGCGGGAGATCCAGAAGGGGGAGGAGCTGGCGCGCGGCAACCATGGCGGCGGGGAGGTGGGCGCACCGGATCAGAGGAGGCAGAAATTTGGGGAGGAAGAAACGAGCCGTCTCGCCCAACGCGAGAAACGCTGGTTTCCTATGTCTTGGAGCGCCCGCCGAAACGGTGTCGTGCATTCGACCAGTGCCCACGATTTTTCCTCTCTCTCTTCTTTAATTACTATGCCACATCAGACTTTTGTCTAGTTGGCACCATAATTAATTCTATGGACATCAGCTAACATGGAGGGTTGGGCATGCCCTAAGAAGCATAAGCAGTGGTGTTCCATCAGGATCCTCAGGGTCGCCATCTGGTGAACATCCTAGGTCCCAAAAAAAATGCAACTCTCACGTTCAAAGGAATCAAACAATTTCAAATTTAACTAAATTTATATAAAATACTAGTAATATTTAGATACAAAATAAGTATAATAAGATTAATCATCGAATATATTTGTACACTAAACCTATTTGGAGATATAAATGTTAGTAACTATTTGTATAAGTTTAGTCATAATTTAAATTGTTTGACTTATCAGTTAACGAGAGATATATTCTTTTTAGGAAGGAGCGAGTACATGCGAAGCTTAAACTTGAGGTTATTAATTACCTTCATATTGTTGCTCTGTTACCGATCCCCGCTGTGAGAGTCCCATTCTCTCTGTGGCCTGGCAAGTCACAACCGGAGAACCAGAAACTCTGCATTTTTTTTGTGAAATCAAATATGCACCGGGCAACTTATCCTATATTTTGAGTTGTAGGAAAGCTGCTGCACACCTGACTTTGCAGAGATCTCGCATGTTCCTGTCGCTTTCTGAAACGTGTTTGATTTCCAGTAGGTAGTATTGATTATTAAATCGTTGGCATGACACAGTTCATTATGCTGTGGAATTTCAGAGCATCTGAGGATCGATCAAATTCCAACTTGGCTCCTAAACAGCACGACATCGGCATGCCGTTGTTCAAATTTTGCTCTCGTTTGGAAACTGGCTGCCTAACGACACATTGAGTCCTTATCGGTCAATTTGGCAATACGTGATTATAATTATTCTTTTTTGAATTTTTGCTATATATATATGATCGTACTGAAGCAACACTGATTGTGTAGGCTTGTAGCATTCATAAACTTGTTACCAATAAGTTTGCACGGCTGATGGTACTTCTAATTTTATTTTCAAGAATTGCTTCATATTCATAGCTCGGCCGAATCTAAGCCATCAATGGATATATTAAGTACACCGTTATCGTTGTCATATTATGGCCCAGGAATTCTTTGTTTAGGATCGGATTTGATGTACGGGGATGCGTTCTTGTTACTTCTTTTTATTTATTTTTCGTCTGAAATTTTGGAGGAGGATGATATACTCAAGTACAAGAGTAATTGATCCTGCTGTCACCAGTGATGAAGATACTGATGCGTACAGAAAATGCACTAGGCATTTTTTTCTAATGATTCTGGTATGGTCGTCAGGTCAGTTCATGCTCGATGATCGCAAAACAGTGCGTTGAGCTAACTTCAATTCCTTTCCTATGTCCATGTCAGACTTTTTGAGACAACATTTACTCGTTGAAGGTCCTTTTTCCAGACTAGCATTTGTGCAACATGCTGGCAGCTAGATTTTACACGGCGATGGTAAGCGCTAGTTAATTACTCTACGGTGCGGGTGTATTGCTGAGACATCGCGATGCAGCCGATGTGTTCGTTTGGCTTATAAATAACCAACCAGCAGTATTTTTCTCTCAACACAAATCAGCACATCAGACACCAGCCAGCCGAATAGGTTGAGCGTCCATGTTACACCATAATAGTTCCATAGAACATTGGCATGTTCGTTTCAAAAAAATTAAAAAGAACTTGGCATGCATATGCAGATGTTAAACACATGTCGGTGCTAGCGATTAGCGTAGACCGAAAGGGTTAGAACTAAAAATAGTTCCGCGAGAGAGCGAGGTTCATTTTTCTAGAGATCGTTCTTAGAAAAAGTCAAAATATGTAAAAGGTAAAAACAGGGTCGTTTAAATTGCTGATTATATAGCTAGAGGTTGCCACAGGCCGAGGCAACCTGGCATAGAACACAACACATTCACTCTCCACACGTAACAACAGCCAATTTAGAAGCAGACGGAAAAAACAGTTGAAACGGCAAAGGGGGCACGTAAGACGACGACGCACCTCACACACCAGGTGCACGTCTGTAATCACCGGTCAAGATTCAAATGAATGATTAATAATTGAACCCCGATAACACTTGTCCTAGGTGGGCCAGTTATTGATCGCCGGGACAAAAGAAAAACATCACTTTATTAACTTAGGTCGTGTTTAGATGTTGGTTTTGGGTGGGTGAATTTGGGAGTATGATGTCACATCGTAATCATTGCACCACTGTAGCATTTCGTTTGTATGTGCGAAAAATTGTCCAAAAATTTATTAATTAGGCTCAAAATGTTCGTCTCGCAGAGCACAACAAAACTGTGTAATTAGTTTTTAATTTCATCTACATTTAGTACTCCATATATGTTATGAAATTTTGATGTGTCGGAGAATCTTCTTTTACATGGTAAATTTGGGAGTTGCTTTTGGCATCTCGTTTAACAAGGCCCAGTCGGATTGTTGTCGTATCCCGATTCCGATCACGCCGCTACATAACCCAATCACGGTTCCCGCCACCACATACGATTTCAGCCGTGCTCCATCGCAACTCAGAGAAAGATCATGGAGACCGACTCCGAAGGATGGGAGAGAGATGGAAGAAGAGGCCGAGGACTGAGGGCTCAGGTTCGTCGGCGCCATCTTCCGGCGAGTCTGCCGACTCCTCAGACGACCTTGGGGAGTCTGTCGGCTCATCCCAGGCACCTGATGCTGCTTGCGTCCCACAATGCCCCGTGCTCGTGAATGCATTTGCTGGTCTGAATATTTTGGGTGAGATTCAGAGTGGGAGCGTATCATTGGTGAACCATCTTTCGGATTTAAAGACACCTGTCGGAGAGAAGGCATCAGACATAGTAGTCTTCGGTCAATCGACGCTGATTGCTGAGCTGAAAAGCATGCTTGTTGATGCAAAGAGCAAAGGAGCCCCCACCCACGACCGTCATGCGGTTTTCTTGAAGGCTTGCGATCTCCTAGAGAGAGATTTTTTCCCGTTACTAAGACGCCTACCGGTCAATGTTTCAGGGCTTGTGCTGGAGCGAGATCGGCTGATTTGT
>OAMR01000001.1:7873540-7885020 GCA_900205405.1 Echinochloa crus-galli | reverse complement strand
GAATATCAGATAGAATCTTATTTAAAAAATTATTATAAATATATAAAAAATAAGTTATATTTAAAATATATTTCATGATAAAGTTAAAAATAAAATAAATAATATTTGTGTAACTTTTTGAATAAGACGAATGGTTAAAAATCGTGATCAAAGTTTAACGGTGATAAATATTTTGATTAAATAGTACCAACTAATATTATAGAACATTATGGAATAATTGTATTACAAACCGATTTTTCAAAACCATCTCCAAACAAAAGTGATTATCTATTGTAATTGCATTACTATCACCATCATTCATCTCATGATAAGATTCTTATGGAACCCTTTGATGAATATATAATCTTTTAGATGAAGGAAAGTTTATTTTTTTGTTTTTGCGAAAGACGCTCAAAATGCACACACATTCAGTATTATGAATATACGAACGCAAACCCTACATCTATGAGTACCTCCGAGAGACTGGACCGTCCGATGATGAGATTGACGAAGTCACCGTAAGCGTCTTGTTGTCGACAAACACATCGTTTACCATTAAAATAATGACGTCGGTTAAATTCTAGATAAATTCAGAAAAATACTACATCCGTGCTGACTCGAGACTCAAACTCGGTGGATAAGTTATACTACAAGCAACCTTACCAACTCACCTACGATAAGTTTGCAAAAAAATTATTAATCAATAATAAGATTATAGCCTCTGCCACAAGCATAAAGTTTATAATGCCGATGCTAATACTATGGCCGGTGATGTCGGTAGGGCCGGTTGGATCTAGTGGTGTAAGTCCACGAGGTTAGCACGTCACAAATTCATATCCAGTTGGGTCAAAAAGGCTTTGCCGGGTGCTCCTGTGGTCTCAACCAAACACATTAACACAATAACCACCAACAATTGTTTGCGCGGTGATGACAGCGCACTTGTCAATATTTGAGTAGCCCAAAGACGTCGTTTGAATTTAACAGAATCACAACGGAATTCAATAATGTGCCCTTCTTTCATGCAAAAGCAGCAAGTGAATTTATCCTGATTTCAAGCAAGAAAAAGATGGAGCGAAACCCACTTACATGCATAGGGAAATGTATTCCATGAACTAGAGTCTAAATTCACATGTTAAGCTTCGTAATCCGAATCCAAATTTTATTTACTTTCTGAGAAACCCAAATCCACAATTTTCTCAACATAGCCCATGTATGTAAGTGCTATGGGCTGAAAGCGCATGAGGCTACGAAGCCCGTCATTTAAGAGGCCCTTTCATTTATGTAAGAAATGGGACTTTTTAAACAAGCACGCCTAGTATCACAATCAGGCCGGCCCATCATCACCCCTCCTAAATCGATGATGAATACCACCAAAACTAATTCGGGATCACACAACCTGTACAGATCCCATGGTTAAACACGACTGCTGCATGCATACGTGTGACTTTCCCTCTGTTTTGTATCAGTCACAAAGTCATCCGGATTCCGGAGACCGACCAAAATGTTTGTAGCTTTTGCCAAGTCGATCCGTGCACCTACATGACGGTGCACCACGGACCCTCGTCGGAGTCTTCGGCGTAGTAGTGGCCGCCGGCGGCGTACGGGTAGACGACGCCGCCCGTCCTGGGGCAGTAATAGCCATAGCCGTGGTGGTAAGCAGGGTTCCCCGGCGGCGCCCACTCGACCACCGGATTACTACTACCGGCGACGGCTGGCTTCGCCGCCGCCGCCGGCTGCGGCGGCTTCTCCTCGACCGCCTCCACCTTGATGATGTCCGCCCTGCCCACCTTCACCTTCTTCCTCAGGCAGCTCGTCAGGCCGGTGGCGTCCACGCCGTCGCCGACCACCACCAGCTGGTCGCGCTCCTCCCCCTCGATCGCCACGGATTGCACCCCTGCAACCACACACATCGATATCATCGTCAGTTGCATGTTCTTCAGTAATCGTCCTCATCAGGCATCAGCCATGCGCCGTCAGTAATCCTCACCATATGTCGAGCCAGCTAAAGTCAGAGCTTCTCTCCGGCACTTGTCGCACGTCATTTGCACCTTGATCACAATCTTTTGCTGAAAAAAGTTGCACAGAAAGG
The DNA here is from genome assembly GCA_900205405.1 of Echinochloa crus-galli. NCBI lineage: Eukaryota > Viridiplantae > Streptophyta > Magnoliopsida > Poales > Poaceae > Echinochloa > Echinochloa crus-galli. The sequence goes on along the minus strand of OAMR01000001.1, from coordinate 7,882,952 downwards.
AGTTTATCAGTTGCATTAGAGGCAGCAGATGCCGTGATCGACGGGAGAGACCACTCTTCTTCTTGACAGAAAAATTGTTACCTTCGTCATATTTTTTGTTGGATGTTGGTGATCCCCAATGGGAGAATTTCTTGGTGGTATCTGACAAGTGGCAACTTGAAACTACAGAGTTTGTTGAGGGAGGAAGAAGGGCCCTTGTCCAACTTATATAGTAGGACAGCTAACGTAGGCCCGAGGGATGTGTACTTTGCGTCCCCACTAAGAATGATACCCAGTGCTAAGAAGATTCCGGACAATTTTAATTAGACGATCCTAACTAAACCACCGAGCTAGCCTTAATATGCATGCCGTGGGTTAAGCATAAGCGACGTTTAAGAATTGACTTTTCGAAGCTCTTTTCTGTTGCCGCGCTTTCTAAAACCGTGTTTCATTTTCAGTGGAATAGTATTAACCGTTGATTCTTTGGTTTGCACGAGGTGTATGTTGTGGAATTTAAGACCATGTAGGAAACAATTCTAACTTGGCCCCCAAGGGCTGCATCGGCATGTCTTTGTTTAAATTTGCTTTTCCTGTGTTTCAAACTTGGCGCTTGACTACTACGTTGAACGTTTGACATGTTAGCTGAGATATAGTTGTTGGTGTGAAAGGGATTGCAGTTATGCAATGCTACTATCTAACTAAATTAATTGGAACTAGTAATGCAACACTGGTTGTGTATGAGATCATTTTGCGAAGAAACAAAATGTTTCAGGACCATTTCGCAGTATTATCAAACAGTCATAGAGCACTACCTTATCCAACAACAGAAATTCATTTAATCAGAATATCAGATAGAAAATGGCAACTTGGACCTAGGGAGGAAATGATGACACCTTTTCATATATCCTTATCGTGTGATTAGGCGCACTTCTGCCAAGAAACCAAGTTTACAGCACTGAGCTCTTCATTAGTGCTCTAACCACTTTCTGTTAATCCTTAGGTGCCTGAAAAATGTACAAAGTTACTTTCAGAGGCTGCGCAATTTGAACATTGTAACCTCGGTGTAAATCCTCGTTCCAAAGCTATCGCGCGCATACGCGCATATTGAGTTCCACTTGCTATATTAATCAAATTACTTGACTTGGGTTTAGCTTGGTTGGATCGTTCAGTCTCTAAGTAGATATAATGACAATTTGGTCAAACACTGGATCCTCAAAAGAGGCACATGGCTCTGAACTTTATATGAACATGTAGTAATTGCTGAGTTTTCTAAGAAGCTGTATCTTTCAATCTATTTGGCCACAACGCGTTGCTTCGATCACTCCTATCAGAAAGTAGAACGACTGCAAAGTGAAGTATTTCGATTTATGGGGAACAGATATCACCGAGAAAAAGGAATTCTATGTACATGGCATTTAGGTTTTGGACATTGAGTAACAAGAACTGATAGGAACAATCCTGGTTCTAGTAGCAAGAGCTATTTCAAGATTTTGGTTTTCCCTTAAAAACGCTCATATGTATTCTACGAAACTCAATTAAACAGAATACTAGTCCATCAACCCGTGCATCCGCACGGGCCAGAACTAACCACTTAAGTTAAAGATGATATATATTCTTCATTTTACATGCTTAGCATAATTCTAACCATAATCAATATATATCAGCACAATATAGAAGCATATAAAAATATTTTGGGATAATTTTTTAATATGTGACATATATATTAGTTAATAATAATTTACATGTTTCTAAAGATTATTTTTAACAATGGTGGAAAGCGGTAACTTATATACAACTTTACATGGTTACATTAGACTATTTTTTCATAATGGCATGGGCCGATAATTTAGTTGAAGATTATGTCTTAATTTATATTATTTCTTGTAATGGTAGAGGTGAAAATTAGGTGTAGACTAATTTTTAAACTATTCACATAATGGATCAGGCATTGCTAATTTTTAGAAGACTATTCACATAATGGATCAGATGTGGCTAATTTTTAGAAGACATAATATATCCAAATAGGTATTATTAATAGACTAACTGAATAATTGATTACTGTGTGTTTCTAATTTTGTCAGAATTCTTACTCATCTTTTTTCACATGTCTTATGATGATTAACATGAAATTAGTAATACTCCCTCCGTTTTAGTTTATAAGGCACCACCTAACTTGGAATTGTCTCTTAAATTATATTTTGACCGTTTATTTCTCTTGTATTATATAATTTATAGTTATAAGCTTATAATCATTGAAGAGTACATTTGATTACAAATCCAACCATATCAAGTTTGCATAAGAAAAGCTAAATATTGTTATTTAAATTATTAGTTAAAGATTGCGTAGTTTGAATTTTGACGTCATTGCACGCCTTAGAAAGAAAAATGAAGGGAGTATATAGTAAGTAGCTATCTTGGATTGTCCCGAGGTTCCAGTTTAGCTGTCCTATTTGGGCTTCTGGTTTTGAGAAGTTAGGCTTCGGCCGGCACCTAGGCTCGTTGGATGCCACCCGGCGACCGCTCCGCGCGTTTCGCCTCACTTGGCCGACTCCTAGGCTTGGGGGCTGCCATCGGCGACCGCTCCATGCGTTTCGCCCGACTCGGCCGCCTCCTAGGCTCTGGGGCTAGCACCCGGCGATCACTCCGTGCATTTCAGCCGACTCGACCACCTCTAGGCTCAGGGTTGGCACCCAGTGACGACCTAGGTTCGGGGGCTGGCACCCAGCTGACTCCTAGGCTTGGGGGCTAGCACCCGGCGTCCGCTCCGCATGCTTCGCCTCACTCGGCCGCCTCTTAGGCTCAGGGGCTGGCGCCCGGCGACCGCTTTGCGTGCCTCGCCTCACTCGGCCGGCTACTATGCTCGGGGGTTGGCGCCCGGCGACCACTCCGCGCGCTTCGACTGACTCGGCCGGCTCATATGCTCGGGGGCTGGCGCCCGGTGGCCGCTCCGCGCGCTTCGCCCAACCTCGACGGCTCCTAGGATCGGGGGCCGGCACAAGGCAACCGCTCTGCGCGCTTCGCCCGACTCCTAGGCTCGGGAGCTGGCACCCGACGACCGCTTCGCACGCTTCACCCGACTCCTAGGCTCGGGGGGTGGGTCCCGGCTACTATGCTCGGGGGTTGGCGCCCGGCGACCACTCCGCGCGCTTCGACTGACTCGGCCGGCTCATATGCTCGGGGGCTGGCGCCCGGTGGCCGCTCCGCGCGCTTCGCCCAACCTCGACGGCTCCTAGGATCGGGGGCCGGCACAAGGCAACCGCTCTGCGCGCTTCGCCCGACTCCTAGGCTCGGGAGCTGGCACCCGACGACCGCTCCGCACGCTTCACCCGACTCCTAGGCTCGGGGGGTGGGTCCCGGCGACCGCTCTGCGGACTTTGCCCCTCTCAGTCGGCTCCTAGGCATTGGCGGACCGCCCTTGAGGCGAAACTGGGCATTGCCCCCCCCCTCCCCCGCATTTTCCCACTAAATGAACAGTAATTTTGTTACTGTTCACTGTTTTATGTTAGTCAAGTATACAGATTAGCCCCCGCTATTCTCCTTGTCACGGTCCGCCACTACTCCTAGGCTCGGGGGCTGGCACCCGACGACCACTCCGCGTGGTTCGCCTCACTCGGCCGGCTTCCCCAACATTAATATGTATGTTATTTTTTTTTGCAAACTTAGTCATTAAACTTCTATGACTCTTATCAGATTTTACCATGCATATGGCATGGGTATATTGACTTCAGTATTTAGTTAGAGCTTATAAGCACTCCTAACAACCATCTATGATTATATACGGAATAATTATGACTTTTCCCTAAAATACAATGTTGATCCATCCTTGAAATTTGATATAAATTGAATCATTTTTTTGGTAAAGCCACATGTCTATATCATCAAGGGTATATTGTTTGCCTGTTTTATCTGATTCATGATATAGAATTTTTATTTTTTCCTAAAACATTTTAGTCACATCAACCTGCACATGGCCATTGAACTAAACTCCAATAGGCCTATTACGGCAGCTTTCACATGATGGGCATTGAACTAAATTAATCACCTGTTCTACGTGTACAGTACACATGTGGGACCTTCAGCAGCAACACTGCATGACTGAAGGACGAACGTCCTCTCCTCTCTACATATAGCTTCGACATCATCCACGATATCGTATTTTTTTCTAGTGGCAATGGGGGTAATTCTAATGTAATTATAGGGGGTTATTTTAGGCTAATTTTCTATAATGGCATAGGTGGGTAATTTTTAAGAAATAGAGTAGATCCAATGATTAAGATTGTTACAAAATACAGAACCGATGGCCTAATGTTTCTGATTTTTGTGAGAATTTCTAGGATTTATTTTTTTTTCTAGCACGTCTTGTAAGGATTAATGTGGAGGGTTCAAAAGGAGCCTCCAATTAGTAATAGTAAGATTGTAAGAAAACCTGGAAAGTAGGTTCAAAGAGAAAATAATGTCATGCGTAAAAAATAGCATATAGCAATAATCTATAAATATACAAATGTGCACACATCATATACATCCCGACCAAAAAGAGAAATTTGGTGGGTGGTTATTTTCTGATCAGAATTGGGGATTCCGGGGAACGAAGAGTAGTTCTTTGTCTGTATAAGCTGGAATCTGATTGATCGCTTGTTGATTTACTTGTGGACTTCACCAACTCATGAGGAGTTGAGGAGAGAAACCAACACCACTGCAACAAAATTGGTCAGCAGAGAAGAAAATTCAGTCATAAAGTGGAGCCGCTGCATAATTGAGCCTTTTACGACTTTCTTTGGAAGAAACCATCTTTAGACGGTGAAAATGCAATTGATCCATCCATCATTATCTATATATCTTCGTCAGCCTACGTCAAACGCTGACGTACCCGTGATGTTGTTTTTGTTTCTGACAAATGACGTCAGCAGCATTGTGCATGCTCCTGGACTTTCAGCTCTCTTCATCCTACGGCACCACCAAAATACATCGCGGTCGCATATGGGCACATGCTAGAGTAATCCCAAATCACATGGGCGCAAGCACCCTTCTCGGAGAGGCAAGTACGTGAGAATGAACTTAACGAAAATTTGGGACCCAAGCAAGCAATTGAGAAATAGAGATACAGGTGCCATCTGAAGACTGAAAACTTTTTTCTCTCTTTTGGTCCCAATGCGAAAAATTGAACGTCAATTGAGACCTCAAAGATGCCACTTCTGTTTATCTGCACAAATCGATTTAGCTCCCTCCATTTGCTTACAAAGAAGTAGGTACAGTAAAGCAAAAGGACAGTTCTTCTTTATCTCACTCACTTAGAACAGTTAAACTAATTCTACATGAGGGGGCAAGTGTTTGGCTCCTCGCATATGACCATCGGCGGCGGCGGGTGGTGGTGGGGGTAGTAGCATCCGCCGGGGTAGCCCTGCGGCGGCGGGTGCACCACCACGGGCGGCGGCGGCGGCGGCTTCGGCGCCTCCGGCTTCTTCTTCTCCTCCGGCTTCTTGTCCTTCACTTCCTCCACCTGCAGGATCACGGCGCCTCCGAGCTTCCTGCGCAGACAGCTGACCAGGCGGACCGCGTCGACGCCGTCGCCCACCACCTCCAGCTTGTCCCTGGCGTCGCCGGTGATCGCCATCGAGATGACCCCTGAGCACACGAGAGCACTGTCAGCAATGTCCACCTTTGTATACGTACACTGGTTAAAGGAACCTGCTGACGAGAGCGTCGCGTCGTTGTCAATGCATGCGTACCGTCTGCTCTGGCGGCTATCGCCATGGCTCTGGACCGGCTCCTCTCGCACGGCATGCTCACCCTCACCACGATCTTTTGCTGCGAGCGGCAATGGCAAAGCATTAGGAACAATGGAGCAACACAGATCAGTCTCCGTGATTCAGTTTCAGAGCTCTGAAGATGAAGCTGAAACAGAGGCCTGAAATTGCAAGGCCATGCTTACCTTCATCGCCTGACGTGGGGATGTGTCTGACACTGAAGACAAATTTGGCTCAACTGTAACGACCGGTGGATGAATCGAGGCGAATTGGGCGGCTAAAGTGTTCGAGCTTTCGCTGTGGAGGAGCTCGCTCGGGCTGCCGCACTCTTAAATAGAGTTGGGAGGGAGGGAACCGGACACTGTTGCTAGAAGATTATTAGATCAACATGTGATCATCAACTAACTAAACGCGTTCAGAGCGATGGACAGTGGCTTGCCTTGACGAGATCTGAGGCGAGCAAATTCTATTGCCTACTGGCCATGGGCTGGGCGCTTCTTGGAAGGCTCCGTCAGTTTACTCGTAGCACTAGCAGCAAGTTGTACAGAACCAGCAAAGTGGCAACACGGCGTTTCTGAACTTAAAATAGTTGTACTTATGTTAGTAGCCACAAATGATAACTTTTTACCCAAATTTAAGTTTTTTAAGTGGTCCATTTGAGATTAAAAAGACATCAGTGGACAACAAGTACTCATCCACAAAGTATGTTTTCTATCCTGTCCTCCCCGAATCCACGTTCCCCCTGTTTCAAACAAGATTGGGTAAGCTCCATTGGCGTCCCCAAGCAGATCTGAGTATCTGACGGAGCTAAGGTGTTGGGAGCAACAAGCTCTACGGTGACCTAGCAGTTGCTTCCAGTGAGGTAGTGTAGGTACGTAGGGTTCAGATTTAGTCAAAACCTTGTCAATTTCTGTTTTTCCTGTAAGTTTCTGTTTTAGTACAGTTAATATTAGGTTGAGCAAGAGTGAGCAATTAGCAACTCATTATGTAGGACAGGAAGCCATCCCTTGGAAGTAAGAGCTACTCCCTCCGTTTCAAATTATAGTGTGTTTGACTTTTTTAACTCTAAGTTTGACCGCTCATCTTATTTAAAATTTTGTGCAGATTATCATATCTTTTGTGGTGACTTATTTTATTAATAAAAAATCTTCAAAAATGCCTTAAATTTGACTATATTTTTATAAATTTTTTTAACAAGAAGAGCGGTCAAACTTATGGTATAAAAATCAAACAACCTATATTTTGGAACAGAGGTACTACTTAACAAGTTTAGAGAATCAAAACCATATCTCTAGAGTTTGCAGGATCTAGATAGCGTCGCAAGACAATTTTGCAAATAACCAATGTTTTTATTTTAAAAAAAACTACATATACAAGCGGGCACTATGCAATTTTCATGCCACACACACCGTTCAATTTTCAGTTGCTTTGTCCGCGGATGCATCATGCAGTGTACTTCTCCAGGCAGTTGGATCATGAAGTGCCTCCTTTTCGTCGGCACGAACCCGTTTCTAGCAAAGGTGCATGATAGCGCCAAAGTGTGCATCCACATAGAGTAAGAACGTTCGTAAAGATGCGTATGTAGTTTTAAAATGGGGCCATTTTTATTTTTAGAAAAACAATTAGGGATCGATGTGAACCCACGAGTCAACGATCGGTCTCACCCTGAAAAAATAATCGTTTAGAAGTAATCCGTTCTGATTGAATTATTGCTACCTTATGCATCCCAGGTACAAGATAAGACATAAAATGATTGTGATGCGTTGTTTTCAATGGTTACGTCTCTATACTTTCGTTTACTTATGAAGCACTGCGTTCCTTTGTGACTATGACGTTGCAATTTGCTCCTAGTTATTTACGGAGCGTGGACCTCTTTCTAACTCTTGCGGTAAAAAAGTCAAACGGCCTACATTTTGGACCGGAGGGAGTACTTAACAAGTTCAGAGGATCAAAACCATAATTGAGTTTACAGAATCTGGTTGCGCCACAAGACAATTTTGCAAATAACCAATGTTTTTATTTTAAAAAATTACATATACAAGCGGGCACTATGCAATTTTCATGCCACACACACCGTTCAACTGAACATGGATTCATGGTAATCTTGCTTGTTTCATCTGCTTTGTCCGCAGATGGATCATGCAGTGTACTTCTCCAGGCAGTTGGATCATGAAGTGCCTCCTTTTTGTCGGCACGGTCGGTTTCTAGCAAAGGTGCCTGATAGAGCGCTAAAGTTGTGCATCCTCATAGAATAGGAAGGTGCGTAAAGATGCGTATGTAGTTTTGAAATGGGGTCATTTTTTATTTTAGAGAAAAAAAAACAATTAGGGATCGATGTGAACCCACGAGTCAACGATCGGTCTCACCCTGAAAAGAAAATGAACGTCTAGAAATAATCCGTTCTGATTGCATTATTGCTGCCTTATGCATCCCAGGTACAAGATAAGACATAAGAAATGATGCTGATGCGTTGTTTTCAATGGTTACGTCTCTACTTTCTTTTACTTATGAAGTATTGCGTTCCTTTTGTGACTATGACGTTGCAATTTGCTCCTAGTTATTTGCGGAGCGTGGACCTCTTTCTGACTCTTGTTGTTGTCACCTACGCTCACCTAAGCACCTTCAGCAAAACTCGGTGACTGTCTGCGAATACTGACTTGTTCTGAACGCCAATACGGACCAAGGGTAAATAAGCCAATTTCTGTTTGCTAAGACCGCCACAAGACTGACAAATAGATGGTCGGATTTGGTTCTTTCTTTAACATTTTCGTCACTGAAAATTTTAGCCTTTTTGCACCATGCTGTTGTTGTTGTTCAATACTTCAAACGCTTAAGCCTGAAGCCAAGTTGGAAGGTGCAACAAGTTTGCTAAAATTGAACTTGCTTTACATTAGCTTGTTCTTATGATGAATCACTTTAGGTATCGCTAATCAAAATGAGATATTGGTATCATTTTTCTCAAAGCCAATATTAGATGTTGATGAGAAATTGAAAAGGAGGGTGCATTATGTTGGGTTTGTGGATTTTCTTTTTCCACTTGTCAGATCTCGCTTTGTTAGTTTTCGAAGGGGGAATTGACATTTTGCCACTCCGGTCATCAGATTTTCTGGATTTGACACTATATGGCCAACAATTCCTGTTCACACAACTTGCCAAAATCTTAAGGTCTGATTCAAATCAAATTTGTGGGCCTCTTTTGTGCCAAAAATCGAAAAAGACAGTGACCAAGCATCAAACATGAACAGGGGTGAACAGATCAAATATGGAGACATGGATGAGTAAAGTTTCCTTTTTTTCCTTTTTTTTGTTTACAAGTTTCCAATCAAATACAGAACAGCCCGAATACAAACAAATATAGAGCGAGCACGATCTGAATTCCATCAACTACCAATCCATCAAAATTAAAAAACGGCCACCACCACCTCACTACCACGCCGGCCGCGGGTAGCACTGGTAGTAGTTGTTGTACCACCACCAGTACGGCGGCGGTGCTACCTCCTCCGCCTTCTTCTCCTTCTTCTCCTCGGCCTTCTTCTCCTTCACCTCCTCCACCTTGACGATCTCGGCGTGGCCGATCTTCTTGCGCAGGCACTGGACCAGGCAGACGGTGTCGACGCCGTCGCCCTCCACCTCCAGCTGGTCCTTGCCGTCGCCGGTGATCCCCATCTTGCTCACCCCTGCAAAGCACG
>OAMR01000001.1:7861519-7872589 GCA_900205405.1 Echinochloa crus-galli | reverse complement strand
CTTCACCTCCTCCACCTTGACGATCTCGGCGTGGCCGATCTTCTTGCGCAGGCACTGGACCAGGCAGACGGTGTCGACGCCGTCGCCCTCCACCTCCAGCTGGTCCTTGCCGTCGCCGGTGATCCCCATCTTGCTCACCCCTGCAAAGCACGTACCGGGAGCTGTCAGAGCACTGGCAGCCATGGCTAACCCACGGGGAGATTTATAGAAGAGAACGACGCACGCGTGCGTCGCTAGCTTATTATATTACCGTCTGCTTTGGCGGCCAGCACCATGGCCTTGGACCTGCTCTTGTCGCTCGCCATGCTCAACTTGATCACGATCTTTTGCTGCGGAAACAAGATCAGCAGCATGGTTCAGTTGTCAGTTCACGGAACAGAGCTAGCAGGACACGGCCCGGGCATGGACTTCACGAGCTGAAATTGACATGGTTAATTACTCGCTTTCGCTTACCTTCGTCATCGCGGGACGATGATTCGCGTGCCGCTGAGGATCAGAAATTCAGAATAAGAGGAGGGAGCAGGATCGCGGTGGACACAGATCAGAGGCAGATGGCTACGCACTCTGGTCACTGGTCGATTGTTAGTTAGTTTGCAGGTGTAGCCAACAGATGCAGATGCCTTGTGGCTTTGTGAATGGAGCGGCAGCCTGCGCTGGGCGGCGGTTTATATAGGCGGCCGGAGACAGGGCCTGACGCGGGAGAGGGAGCAGAGTGTCAGTGTCAGAGTGATCGACGAGCCTTCGTAAGAACATTCAGAGGCTGGGAAAGAAGGGACACTGAACGCACGCGTGTTCGTTGTCACCGGAGCCGGGTCCGTTTTCGACTCACTGAACTTGTATAAACAACGACTTGACGGGACGAGACCGGGGCCGAACCAGCTCGGTCGTGCACGGTGCACGCGCCAAAGCCGAACCACTCGATCGAGTCAACTGACGACAACCTTCAGTGACGTTGTTTACGGAGAAACGGAATTGGTACGATTACGATTGACATGGTTTTTATTTACTGTATAATTCTTTCAGTAAGAAGCGGAGAAACGGAATTGGTACGAACACGCGTGGGGTCGTCCAGGACAAGGAAGGAGCGGTGTGTGTGAACGCATGTGTGAGCACTCACCGGAGGAAGGGTCAAAAGCACCAGGGAAGTAGGGAGGGCCCCTTTCCCGTTCGTTCCTCTCGGCCGTGCGATGCCGATCAGACGGGCGACGTGAAAGCAATTACGATTCAATAGTTTTTTCTTCAAACGGCGGGGTACAGATCCGACGTAGGTACTCTCTCCCTCCCGAAATATAAATATTTGTTGACTTTTAGATATCATGTTTGATCATCCGTCTTATTTAAAAAAATTTATAAAAATATAAAACAAATAAGTCACACTTGAAGTATACCTAATGATAAAACAAGTCATACCAAAATAAATAATATATTCACAAAATTTTTAAATAAGACGGATGATCAAATGTGATACACGAAAATCGTAAAATGTTTATATTGTGGGACGGAGGGAGTAGTTTCTTGCGGAAAAAGATTCTTGCCAAAAGCGCGAGTTTTTCTGTGTGGTCCAACCACTCAAAAACTTGAAGCTCAGTTTCTCAAAAAAGAAAAAGAAAAAAAAGCTCAGACTGAGAATGATATAGACCCTGTTTGGATGGCAGGCAACCCCTTTGGTTGGACTATAGTGCCGAAGATCGTTGTTCGGCGGTTACGTACACTATACTGTATATACTATACTCCCTCCGTACTCGTAAAGGAAGTCATTTAGGATAAGGTTTGAGTCAAACTTTAGAAAAATGAATTATGAATAACTTTTAAGTTGTTGAGTTTGAAATTGTAAAAGTTATATAAATAGATTTATTTTGAAAAATACTTTCATAAAAGTATACATGTATCACTTTTTGACAAATAGTTTTATAAAAATAAGAAGTTAAAGTTGTGTTTTGAAGACCGTGTTGTTATCCTAAACGACTTCCCTTACTAGTACGGAGGGAGTACTGATGAAGTAAGTGTGGGTGCAGCTGGGGGGTCCAGATGGGTGGAGATGATTCCGTCCTATTGGAGGAGGATGCAAGTGGGTGCCGTTGAGTCAACGCCGGGTCAGCTGAACAATCTACTCGGGTGACAGGTCGACAGGGATCCCCTTCCTTCTGGATCTCAGATGAGGGTGGTACCTGCCTGCCTACGTTCTAGATCTCAGATGAGGGTGGTACCTACCTGCGTCACGGAGTAAGAGCAACTCCAACAGACTCTGTAAAACTCACATGCTAGCTAAAATTTAGAAAAAGGAAAAAAAAAAGTGGGATCCAACAGACTCGGCATCCGCTAGCCTCGGCATCCCCCTCGTCAAAACTCGCTCCGGGCTCGGCATCTATTCCGAGTCGAAGGCGCTCGCAATCCTTCCGCTTCTCCCTCCCGCGTTTCCCTCCAGCGTCCAAGCGGAGCCTCGGAGAGCGGCGTCGCGGCAGAGGGAGGTCCCGGGCGGCGCGGGGCGCGGCGGAGCTCACGGAGTCCCGGCGGGGAAGTCCCGGCAGAGAGCGGCGTCCAGGCGGAGCTCGCGGCGTCCAGCGAAGGTCCCAGCAGAGAGCGCCGTCGCTGGGCAGGGGCAGCAGGCGAGGCGCCAAAGCGTCTCCCGTGCTCCCACCCTCCCACCATGGAAGCTGTCATTGCCCCCTCCCTCGCACTCCATCCCTCCCTCGTTGTCCGCATGGTCTCCTTCCTCGCCCTCCCCTTCTCCCTCTCCGTGCCCCTCCTCGCCGCCCTCGGCATGCACAACCGCCTCATCGCCAACAACCCCTCCACCGCCGGCGCCAACCTCTTCGCCTGCAACCACCGCTCCATGCTCGACCCGCTCTACGTGTCCGCCGCCGGGCGCGCCGACCTCGCCGCCGCCACGTACAACATCAGCCGGATCTTGGAGATCCTGTCGCCGATCCCCACCTTCCGCCTCACCCGCGGTCGCGCCGCCATGCAGGCCAAGCTTTCCGGCGGCAGCGGGCCGGTGGTGTGCCCCGAGGGCACCACCTGCCGCGTGCCGTTCCTGCTGCTTCTGCCATGGACGGGGAGCAGATGGATCTCGCTGCGGGTGATAGTGCTGCCATGGATAGGGAGCAGGAGGAGGTGGGGAGTGGATGACGTTGTGGGGCCCATGCGTCAGTGAGTTGGAGGGAGGAGAGGAGAGAGGATAGTTGGATATGAAGATTGAAATTTGACTAGTCTGTTGGAGTGTAATCAAATATAAAGAGTGAAGTCTAGCAAAATAGATCTCTAAATCAGAATATAGAGAGTGAGTTTTACAGTCTCTTGGAGATGCTCTAAGGATGGAAACGGAAAAATGATTATATGAATTATCTGTATCCATATCCATTTTGTTTTAATGTAGTAAGTGGATATATCCGAATTTGAAATAAATGTTGATATGGATGAAATATTCGATATTATCCATATCCGAATAGAATAAACACATATTCAAACCATTATATAAACATATTATTTTGATTTAGTTTTAAACTAATATATTATCTATATAAATTACGCTTGAATACTTTGTTTTACTTATTTTATTAATATATAAAGTATTTTATATAATTTATTTAATCCAAGACATTCGTTTTGTATTCGTATCCGAAAATATCTGAATTTGTATCTGTATTCGAAATAAAATGTGGTAAAAAGTGTTATCCAAATCCGATTCCATCGTATCCAATCTGTTTCCATTCTTGGACGGGAGGCATATAGTTAATATCATATCGTTGAAAGTTTTTGCTGCTCTAGGAGGGCTTCAGTGCTCCCGCCTCTTGTGCTGCTACACGTATTTTGTGGGACCTGCACTTTATGTTGTACAGTCGTATATTTGCTTTTTTTTAGAATCGGGTTGATATTTCATTCATAATATAGTGATTACAGCTGCAAACTAACAAAGACATCCCTCAAAGAAAATAAAATTCCATTCCATTTCTTGTAAGCATGTCCCGGTGTTCCTCGCCGCTGGCAGCCGGAGACCAGAGCTTGAAGCCGACTTCCTCCCTGGCGAAGAATCATAGATTTTGGACGCCGTCTTGAGCAGCACATCAAAAACGACATGCTTTGTTGACGTTGAAAGACCCGGCATGGAAAGATGGCCGGTGACCATCACATCGACAGGCAACAAGGAGTCTGACGCCTCATGGACTTTCAGAAACTCCAAATCGCCGGACGACAATGAACCCCGGAGGGTAGCTGAACCACCTGAACAGGTGGGAAGCAAAGACCAACCCGGTCTTCCAAGTTGATAGACTAACCTCGCAAGGTAACCATCTAAGTCACCTTGGAGGAAGAAAAGACTCCTCTGACCTCCAGCAGCAATGTCGCTGGCTTCATCACCATCGACATCTATGCCGGCAGAGCCAAAGAGGAGGAGCTTTATTCTCCATTGACCACCGTCGGAGAAGGGAGTTTTAGATTCACCAACACCGCTGGATCCGTCGTCACTCCATCTTCCAACGCTACTCTAGAGCACCAAAAGCATCGGCGGCCATCTAACTACCGGGAAACCTACTACTGTACATGCCCCATCCAGATCTCAAGCTCCGACTCGGTCTCCAAATCCGGTGAGGATCAACCCCCCAAGCTCATCGCCATCAACAGAGCAAAAGACAGCGAGGTAGAGAACGAGCTGGAGTACCTTATTCCACTTAGGCGGGGCCGCCTCCACCTTGCAATCACCGCCAGGAACTGGGATCCTAACTCTAGAGAAACCTGCTCTACGTCGTCGGGCAGAGATCCGCCCGTTCCCCCCACATCTGAGGCCAAGAAGGCCATTGGAGGCAAAGGGGAACGGCGGTCTCGACGGCGACAGGAGTTCTAGTTCTCTCCACTTCCGCAGTCGCCCATCGCCTACAGTCATATATTTGCTTAGTCAATACAGTTTCTTCATCGTTTATGGTGGCCTCCTTCGATTCGTTCGTGGGCTTTGTTTGGGCTGGGCTTGCCATCATTGGTCTCTCTGCAAATAGTTAATATCATATCGTCGAAAGTTTTCCTCCTCTAGGAGGGCTTCAGTGCTCCCGTCTCTTGTGCTGCTACACATATTTTGTGGGGCCTGCACTTTGTGTTGTACAGTACAGTCATAGATTTGCCTAGTCAATACAGTTTCTTCATCATTTACGGTGGCCTCCTTCGATTTGTTCGTGGGCTTTGTTTGGGCTGGGCTTGCCATCATTGGTCTCTCTGCAAATTCTTAGATGCAGCACGTTTGCAGGCGGGAATCCTATATGGCTTTCGAAAGTTTTTTAGCTAGGTGGCTTCTAATTTTTGAGATCCGTGCACATCATATGAACGAACCAGACTACTACGGAAGAAGAGCCAGCAACGGTGAGAGAAGTGCACGTGGACAGCTGGCGCCTGGCGGTACGCAACTGCTGCATGCATGCGCTGATCGTATGCGATTCCATTTAGATTTCAATCTTTAATTTCAATTTTCTCTCAAACCGTAAATTATTTTTCAAATCCGTTTGAACCATGGTATTCGTTAGAATTTATACAACAAAACAATATCCAATTTGAATATATTTTATATTTTTAAATAGTTTTTTAAATCAACATTTACCGGAAACTAGTTTAACATTTGTAATATACTATTTCAACATCTCTTAGAAAATGTTGAATTAGTTTTCTATAAATATTGAACCAATATTGTTAAAATGTTGAATTAGGTTGATAAAAATGTTGAATCTAGTATCATATTAAACTGTTGGAGGCTAATAAAATTTCGTGCAAGAAAATATTCGAATACAGCTACATGCATGTGTGACTTTGTTTTTAAGGGAATGAAAAAAAGTCTAATAGGTTACCCATAGGCAGCTTGGTGGGCCGTCCCTTCATTTGTTCCTCCCCGCACGCAGGCTTGGTGGGTTCGATGGGCTTCTAAGCCAACTGTGTTAAAAAGTGCACGGAAGCCATATAGGGACCCCGTTTGCAGGCGCCACGTTAGCGCGCCCTGCTGCCTAGTAACCATATACCATGAGAAATTACGTGTAGCTTGCTTGTGTCATCGGACTCCTTAAGGAAAACGGAAAATTTATATGGTATAAGAGTGTTTTCTTAAAACAAATAAACACTTTCATACACACCTATAAATACACTGTAAATACACGCATGCAAATCTTACCTCTAAACTTATATCTTCTTTTTTCGCTTGGAGGGCTTGGGCAAAAGAAATCGATGTGCCTGATCTCCTAGCAGGGAGCGAGTGGATGGCCTTGGCGTGTCCGAGGACATGCAAACGGGAAAACAGTCACGCCCCACGACCTCAGGGACTCGTGGTCGAGATGAGACGTGGATGCGAAGGGAGCACGTGGCATCTTAGACGCTGAGACCTTCCTGGTGGCAAGCAAGAGGCTTGACGCCGATGAACCATGCGGTGACGAAGGACAAGTGGAGGCTTCGTGCTAAAGGACCGTCTAATCCGGGTGGAATCGTAGCTGATCTACATCGTGAATGTGAACAACAAAAGTACATGGTGATGAACAGGGCGTCGGTCGAGTCAAGGAGGGATATTGGCGGAGGCTGAACACGCGCCGACATCGGTCAGTCACACCGGGTGCGGTGTGCAAGTGGGTTTGACCGGCTTGGACTCAAAACCGGGGTGAGTCACGCCTTGCGGGATGTGCGAGAGGGTTTGGCGGTTTAATCCTCAAAACTGGATGTTGGCAGATTTGTCGGGTTGGGCCTCAAAATCGAGCGTTAGTGGGTTTGCCGGTTTGAGCCTAAAAAAACTGGACGACGAGGAGTCGGAGGACGCGTGGCACCATCACGAAGCTTGCGTCGTTGCGAAACGAAGTTGTGAAGGCGCTTGGTCCGTCTGATGCTCCAAGAAAAATTTGGATGATTTTACCTCCGAGGGGTATTTGAGTTGTGTGCTTCATGTATGAGCATTTCCTATATATATAAGAAGTGGCTCTTGGGGCAGCTATCTCTTGGGTTTTATTTGGGTAGTGGCTCTTATTTGGTAGTTGTGAGAGTTTTTTTTAAGATTTGGAGAGAGAAGATGAATTTTGAGTGATCTTTTTGTCATTTTAGCCTTGATTGTTGCTAAAAGTGGCTTATAACCAGACCACATGAAGTAATTCAAAGATCAATTTCGTGTTAAGTTTGTCTCCTTCTAAGATATGAAATTTATCATTTTCGGGTTTTTTTGAGCCACGCATAGGTGCGTTCGGCCTAGGAGCGCGTGACAGCTACAGCTCGCGCAGGAGCACAAGCGGGCCGTGACGACGCGGGCCAAGGAAGCGGAGCAGGCCAGACGCGCAGCCCAGCTAGCAAACCAGCGCGCAGAGGCAGCAGCAGCCTGCGGCCCAGCAAGGCGCGCAGCGGCCAGCGCTGCCAGACCAGGAACAGGCAGCCCACGCGGACGCGCAGGCTGAACGGTGCGCAGCCCAAAGGCAGCAGCAGGTACCCTGGAGAGTTGCTTTCGTGCTACAAGATTCAAGTACTAAACTATTTGGATAATCTCTCTTGTTCAGTCGTTTAGAAATTCCATTTGAAATGTCTTTTTCATGCAATAGTGATTCAACTGTTGATTCCATTGTTTAATCATTACTTGGTTGTTTTGGCCGCCCATATGGTGCATGTTTCGTGTTAGCCATCATTTTATTTAATTAAGCTAATGCTTGTTTGGATATAGAGACCGAATGTTATTCATTATCTAAAAAGCTAATGCTTGCTTGCATACATATTTAGTTTAATCCTTTTTTTAGCTTTTATATCCTGTATGCTTGGCCGATGTTTTTAGTAGCAAGTGCTTCTGTGTTGGCAGGTTAGTAGTTGGTCTAATAGCAATATCTTATGTTTTGGTGAAAGCTTGAGCTTATTCTTTCCACAAGTTAATTAGTGCTCTTGTTAATTATTGTGCTTCCGCGATACTTTGAGAAATTTCTAGTTATTTCTAAGATGAGCCTGTCACAAGTCGACTTGTATCATCTTGTCGATTTTGGGATATAGGTCATGGTTCTCGACGAGAATTTTTGAGGCTTTCATTCACCCTCCTTTGGTCGCCATTTCAGTCCTTCACTTTAGTCTCATGTGGATCCCACACTACTAGTTGATTCCTACGTGGCTATCTTTTTTTTCTTGAGGGACCGATTCCTCGCTGGAGAAAGCCTACGTGGCATTTCGTTTGTTTTTTGAAAAATTATCCAAACATTGATTAATTAGGCTCAAAATTTTCGTCTCGTAAAATATAACAAAATTATGCAATTAGTTTTTGATTTTATTTACATTTAGTACTCCATGTATGTGTCGATATTTTGATGTGATGGAATCTTCTTTTTACATAATGAAATTTAGGGACCAAATTTTGAATTTAAACTTTGTAGTTTCTCCGCCAAAACTCAGCCCAGGCCAACGATATCTTTGCCTATTGGAGGAGGCCTAAGAAGCATAAACAATGGTATCCATCGGAATCTTCGGGGTCACCGTTCGGTGAATATCCTAGGTCCCAAAAAAAAAATGCAACTCTCACATTCAAAAGAATCAAATAATTTCAAGTTTGACTAAATTTGTACAAAATATTAATAATATCTATGATATAAAATAAGTATCATTAAATCAATCATCGAATGTATTTACATACTAAATCTATTAGAGATATAAATGTTAGTAAATATTTGTATAAATTTAGTTAAATGTTAAATTGTTTGACTTTTTGAGAGTTACATTTTTTAAAGTACGAGGTGAGTACATGCGAAGCTTAAACTTGTGGTTATTACCTTCATATCGTTGCTCTGTTACCGAACCCCGCTGTGAGAGTCCCATTTTTTCTCTGTGGTCGGGCAAGTCACAACCGGAAAACCAGAAACTCTACATTTTTTTTTGTGAAATCAAATATGCACCGGGCAACTTATATCCTATATTTTGAGTTGTAGGAAAGCTGCCGTAGACCTGACTTTGCAGAAATCTCGCATGTTCCTGTCGCTTTCTGAAACGTGTTTGATTTCCAGTAGGTAGTATTGATTAAATCGTTGACATGACACAGTTCATTATGCTGTGGAATTTGAGAGCATCTGAGGATCGATCAAATTCCAACTTGGCTCCTAAACAGCACGACTGTGGTTATTACTAGTATGCTCATACTGTGCAGCCTCTGAAAGTAACTTTGGAATTTTCCAGACTCGTAAGGGCTAACAGAAAGCGGTTATTAGCGCATTAATGTAGAGCCTAGTGCTGCAAATTTAGTTCCTTAAGCAAAAGGTTAAGCGTGTATAACTACACCAATCAGGACGTACGAAAAGATAATCGTTCTTCACTTTGCTTTAGGCTCTTCCTTTCATCCCAACTTCCCAAGTCCCCTGTTGTGAACTTTCCATATGCTAAATAGAACTTGTGTTGAACAAAACAAGGAAGTGCCCATGACTGTTTACTGAAATGATCCCAGACCGATTTTTTTTTCGTACTCAATCCGTGTTGCATGGTACTTCGAGCTATCTTTAGATAGCATAAGTGCAATCACGTTCTGACAAATTAACTGTCAATAATTCAGTTGCTTTCTCACCTAAAATTATTTTTCAGCAAACGAGTTGAACCGTCAGACTAGCAGTCAGGCAACAAACTTGAGGGAGACCAGATCAAACTTTAAACAAAGACAAGGTCACATACATATGCTTCTGAAAATCAGACAAGGTTCCGGAAAGCGAAGGAAAACAAAAGAGATCAGCTTTTGTAAAGCCCATCAAGCTCTTAAACTGTTGTAAAGCCTAACCACAGAATGGTAGCCTAGGTTGTTTAGCTGGGGGCTCTAATGTGGAGCTCTAGGTTGAAAAGCTCTAAAACTGCCGCTTGGAATCTTCTTAGCGCTGACCGCTGATGAGTGTATATCAATATCATTCTGGGGGACGTGAAGTACAGCACAGAAAAACTCTCGCGCGTTTGGCAAGAGTCTTTTTCCGCAAGAAACTGCCAAGCTGCACATTGTTGAATCCGTAGCCCGTTTGAAGAAAAAAATTGTCTCAAAAAAAAGAAAAAAATATTGGATCGGTAGTATCTTTCACGTCATCCGTCTGATGGGCATCGCACGGCCCAGAGGAACGTACAGGAAAGGGCCCTCCCTAGTGCTTTTGACCCTTCCTCCGTGAGTGCTTTCACACGCACCGTACCGCTCCTTGTCCTTGACGACCCCACGCGCGTTGGCGTCACCCGCACCAGTGCAATTTAAGGTTCTGTTGGTGCATTTGCGTTCAGCACATTTCCATGTCATCTGTGTTGCGAAATCGACACGCAGCCACATGAATCTTTTTTTCTTTTTTTTTTGCGAAAGTCAGCCACATGAATCGGCGAACGAATTGAAGTATTGAACGGACATGGCCTCAAGGGAGGTCTTTAAAACGATGGATTTTTTTTTGGCAGCATTTTCAGATCCATATCCCGTGCATTCAAGGAAATGCAGTAAACGATTTCAGTTCTTTTAACTAGTCCATCAACCCGTGATCCCGCACGGGCTAGTAATTTTTTTAAAAATATAAATATTAGAAATTTATGAAAAAATAAAAGTTAAAGAGAATAGCTAAAATTAAAATTACTTAGCTTATTACCTCTTTTATTCATTAAATACTCTAATAACAATACTTATAGATATAAACTTATCTCTTTATCTACTTGTGATAGACTTTAGTTATTCGTAATTATTCTATATACACATTTTCATCCACATTTATGGTTTTTTCCACCTTTCGTCATGCACCCATTTTTGTTTGACACATGTTTAATTAAATATGGTGTTTAACATGGATATATATATATATATATTTCTATCATTTTTCCTCCATACATATATCTATGATCTACGTATATGGACACACACCATACTTTATACTTGATGCTAGCATTTTCTATATTAACTATGGATGAAAGAGGTAACTTATAATTGTATATTGGTGTCACTTGTGTATTTTATAATAACAAATATAGGTAATTTACATTTTTCCGAATAGGATAATTAGCCGTTGCTCACTTATTATATTCACACACCATGAAACCCTACCCCTACACCTGTCTCTTATACACATCTAGATGTGTATAAGAGACAGCTTCATTAGTGCTCTA
>OAMR01000001.1:7787209-7859084 GCA_900205405.1 Echinochloa crus-galli | reverse complement strand
TATTCACACACCATGAAACCCTACCCCTACACTCACCTCAAATAGAAGATATAGGTAACTTATATTTTAGATTATTTTTTATAATGGTATTATCAACCGTTCTCCTGCATGTCCTAGTAATTTATAGTGTCATAAATTAATGGATAAAAGTAATCATACTTTTTTTATATCTATATCTCACACATTTTGTCTAGTAGTGATATAGAGATTTTATCCCGTTGTTATAGATTTTAGTTGCCAAATTAGAGGGTTATACTTTAGATTGTTTTTATAATTGCATATGTAGCTAATTTCAAGGAATATAAGGGGATTACTTTAGAGTATTTTCTATAATGGCATAGACGTAAAGTTTGGATTGAAGTGGTAGAAAATTATTTTTCTATGGCATATATACTCATAGAGTGTTAAATACATTTCACGATAAAGAAACTGAAAAAGATGAATTTATTTGCACGAATTGACTTACGTACGTACCTTCCTCTGGAATCTGAACAATAAACTGTTAGGATATGCTCGTGCTAGCCTTTCTTCGTCTCTGCATGCATGATGTAAATTCGCAATGTTAACAATGGACACATATTGTTCTCTCATACGTTGAACGGGGTTTATTTCCTCTAGCGTCTTTAAACCCTAGTAGAACATGTGGCCCATTTGCAAAATCTGCAACGCTTGAATTGCAATGCCACGAAGCGGCTAGGCAACAAAAATTCACAACATCAAAGCCATCACGCACATCACAACTTCAGAGCACCTATAACGCACGGCAGTAGCCCCAACTCCATATTGCATCGTTCTATCACCCATCTCTGTTCCTTGCTGAGGATGCAGCCTCTGCCACCACTGCAGCAACACCATAAGTTGCGCTCCTGCTCTCCGGTGCCACCATCATCGTTAAGCACAACGTGGATCTGTTCAAGTCGCCCAAAACACGGAGAGCAGCAATTCCATAATGTGGCTCTTTGCCTTCATCTTCCCCAAGGTACAGTCTGCGCCATAGGAAACAACCTAGCTTGAAGCTTGCTTCGTGGAAGTGCATGGCAGCCAGGCCCGGCCCTGAGGGGGGTCGAGCTGTGCGGCCGCACTGGGCCCCCCAAAGGAAGGGGCCCCTACCCATGTATACACTGTGTATGTATATTAGGCAGTAAGCTGTAGTTAATTTGTAGTGTGTAAATTTAGATTGCTAAGTTGGGCCGGCCGGCTAGGCCCAGAGGAAAAACAACGGAGGGATGTATATTTTCTTCCATCCGACCTGATCTACTGCGTAGACGCGGATGTCGTCCATCACGCGCTGCCGATTCATCGTCTCCTCGCGTCGTACTTTGATCAATCTGAAGCCTCGCCGAAACGTCGGCAACTCTTTTTATCTGGGGTCCCTTTTTTCTAATGCGGCGAAGGCGATGGCGACTATGTACGAACCAGAGAAGGTAATGCATATTTGTCCCTCTGCGGAATATCTGTATGCCTGAATATCTTATATGTAATTTATTCTCTATAATTTTTAGTACTTCTGAGCTCGGTTTTTCAGGCTTGAGAATACATCGTCCGTCAGGAGCATTAGTTTCTGATATTAATTTAGGTTACGAAATAGGAAGCCTAAACCGAATTGATTCACTGTCCGTCAATAAGGACAGATGCAGAAGAACAATGAGAGGATTCAAATGAAGGTACTGTTTATTCTACCAACACGATTTTGATGGAGAACTTTAGCAAGGTACACAAGTTTTAGAAGTCCCCCATGTACTTTCAACAGTTTTTCATAGCTCTTGACTGAAACAAATAAACTTTAAGCGGTTTCAATTCTAGGATTCATTAATAGGATGGGCATACTCAAGGGGTTATAGGCAGCCACAGGAAAAGGCACAATACCTTGTGAAGGTGAAAGGACATATCCCCAACCTCCACGGTAACATCACTAGGAAGTCCTGTTGTGCAGAACCTAGGGATTCACAAGCAGAGGAACAATCAGACTCAGATAAATTTACAGCATATAAGTGCAGTGAGAACAACTGTAAGATATCTTTGATGAGGCTTGTTGAGGTAAAAAAAATGATGTGCACACCAGCAAATAGCTAATGCCAATTTTTCAAATTACTTTTACATCCTACCGACAAACATCACTAGAGGAAATGTTGAACCTATTGCAAACTCAAGTGTAAATAGCTATTGCGTGCGTCAAAGACGATTGCAATATGACTCTGATTTCTTCCTTGGCGCCGAAGCCGTCCTCGACGCCAGTCCAATGTTCAAACCCTTGCTAGGGTATCGATAGCATGGGGAGGGCCACCCTTATGTATCCACGGATGAGGACAGATTAGGTCTAAATATTCGATTGTAATTAGTGTCCAACTAATCTAAGGCCTACCATCTCGACTCCGTATTTATTGTCACAATGATGCGAAGGTGGGGTCGCATCTTTTTTAGTTAATAATAATAAATAGAATTTTTGTAATGGCACGTGTGGGTAATTTGAAAGTATGTATAGGGTTATTTTAGACTACTTTTTAATGGCATATATGGGTATTTTTTAAACAACTAATAAATCCAATGGTTAGTATTATGTGATGACTACGAACCCATGGCTGGATGTTTCTGATTTTTGTGAGAATTTTTAGGATTTATCTTTTTTCCTAGCGCGTCTTGTGAGAATTAACGTGGAGCCCTCAAAAGAGTCTCCAATTAGTAATAGTAAGATACGGTTTTCTAAAAAATCAATGGCACCTGTAATATCAGTTGACTCTCGATTGGCCTGGCGTCTTCTCCAGTAGTCATACGGTGTTGTGGGCTTCCTTGGAGATTACTCTATTGACCAAAAGAGTTTGGAGAAGAGAGAAACAGAAGGAAGAAACAATGCAGTTACGTATTACTCCCTCCGTCCCGGAAAAAATACAATTCTAGAGTTCAAAAATTGTTCAAGGCCACGGAAAAAATTTGTCATTTCTCTTTTCACTCGCAAAATAATCTGCCAACAAAAATAGTTCAAGGCCACAACGACAGATGCACTTATGATCGTCTCAGAATACTATATAGTCATCCTTTCTGTTTCATGATAGAGCTAGCCACAATTTCCAATCCATGGGCGTCCAACAATATTAATTCACCCATCTGACAGCGGTAGGGGCTTAATGTGATATAATGTCTCCCGTTCCCGTTACCATTCCCGATAAAATATACGGTAGCGAAAGTGGTTAAGACGTTTTCCCGATCGGGAAAGTCGGACGGAAAACGAAACCGATATTACGGGATATCCGGACGGAAAACGAAACCGATATTACGGGATAAAATTTGAGTCAAACTTTGAAAATATAAATCATAAATAACTTTTAAGTTGTTGAGTTTGAAATTATAAAAGTTATATGAATAGATTTATTTTGAAAATCACATTCATAAAAAGTATACATGTATCACTTTCGACAAATATTTTTACAGAAATAAAAATTTAAAGTTGTGTTTTGAAGACCGTGTCACTATTCTAAACGGCTTTCTTAGAGGGAGTATGTTGATATGATTACTTTGATATAATAATATTGTAGTTCTATCTACTTGTGATAGTGATTTCCTACAATGCGCTTCAAAAAAAAGGTAAAAAGTGCATCTTTACAATAAAAGAAGACCGAAGAGGCAGCATTAATCTATTATATAACACTTAATAAGGACTTACTTATCTGTCCTGGCCCGGCTACATGGGGGCCCTACGCGGGGGCCCAGTTTCACTAGTGGGCGGCCAGGCGACACAGGGGCCCAACCCGCGTACTAGTATGTCTGTGGCAAGTGGCTGGAATACACAATTGGATAAAAAACACAGAGTTGTTGGGCACCCACCAGTCAATTAACGGCGCCCTTTCCCCATGCCCGGTAGGGGGTCGGTAGGACCAGCCACACACGGGCGGCCTTCCGCCTTCCTCCCCTTCTTCCTCTTCTCCGGCTCTGCTTATAAATGCGCCCGACCTCAGGAGCGCGCGAGCCAGTGGCGAAGGTAGAGCAGACCAGAGGGGGGTGCATTTGCCTTTTAGTTGTTTGAGTTTGAGCTATTTTACATGGTGAAAAATTGATCATTTTCATTGGTTTTGCATTTTGTTGTGGGTGCATGTGCACCCCTAAACACTGTGTAGCTTCGCCACTGGCGCGAGCAAGTTTCCAGACCAGCCACACCATCCCTCCCATCAGGACTAGGAGCGCGCGAGCAAGTTTCCAGCCCAGCCACCGATGCCACCGCGGCCCTTCCGCTGGGCGTGCGCACCACCGCGGTGCTCCCGTCCGAGGCCCTCCTCCCCGTGCGGCGTCTCCGCGCTCGTCTGCTTTTATCTTCTGCTCAGCCTCCGACGCCGACACCACCTCCGCCGGGGGCTCATACTTGTTGTTGATGCAGAATTCGCCCACCTCAACGGCTTCCCGCAGAGCCCCTCGTCGCCGCTCCCCGCCGAGCTCACCCAGGGCAACTACGCCACCGCGGTGCGCCCGCTCTGGCTGCGCGCCACCGCTTCGGTCGGCAACATCGCCGGGTCGGCCTCCGACTGCGCCGGACTTTACTTCCTTGTACCAGAACCGGCGCCGCTCCCCCTCTCCAACCACGCCGACCGGCTCGGCGGGGCTCATTGGCCTGGCGAGCAACATGCTCGCGCTGGCCATGGGCACCAACTGACGACCGTGCGCCGGGTTCTGACTTCGAGGAATGCTCGTCGAAATAATCTCTAACTAGTAGACTAAACCATTCCACGCGCCCTATCATTATTGAGAATCAAACATAGATAACAACTTCATCATGTAAGGACCTATTATTTGGAATGAAGTATATTTCCCGTGGATGGATAAAAACGGTCGGGAACGATCAGGAAAACGTCTTAACCACTTTCGCTACCGTATATTTGTCGGGAATGGTAACGGGAACGGGAAAGTCGGACGGAAAACGAAACCGATATTACCGATATTATGTGATATAATGTCTCATATCCTTGTGTGCTCCATGATAAAACATGACTACTTCCATATGTTTTGTATCTCAGTTTTTGATGTATTTCAGATTTTACTCCATCCAGCCCTACCGAACTGTACACAGAATGAACATGTTGGACATCTGAATTAACATGAAAGAACTGGGCATGCTTCGTTTGCACGGCAGTCAGAAATTAGGCACATGTAAATAGAGTTTGTTATTAGAATATACATATATAGATTGACCATCACAGTAGCATAACGACTTTATATAAACACATGTCCAGGCCTCACAGACATTAGCAAAATGAGTCTGTACACACACATGTGTAGCAAAATGAGTTTATACACACGTGTAGCAAAATGAGTCTAAACACACACATCCATAGCAAATTGAGTGTGTGTTCTAAACTTACATCACCTACGGTAATTAGACACCTAGGGACTCCTTCACACTCTTATACAGTTGAAGGTCACAATGTAGACATTTTGGAAGAACTCCCATGGCCTCCAACCTATCTTTGTTCATGTGAGGGATCTTGTACTTGTTCCCTCCACCAGCCTTCATAACCTCAATCAAGCAACCCTGGAGTGTTAGGAAAGCATTTCTCAAATTGTTTGGATCGTAGTTATGATATTCCTTCTCAACGTTTGCAATTAACTCATCCATATTTTTAGAGTTTGTCGTATATGTAAACGACTGAAGAGAAGCAAAGAACCCTAGGTCTAGGACATTCATATCCGGAGAATTAGCAGGCTGGTTTAGTAGGCGAATG
The DNA here is from genome assembly GCA_900205405.1 of Echinochloa crus-galli. Taxonomy (NCBI): domain Eukaryota; kingdom Viridiplantae; phylum Streptophyta; class Magnoliopsida; order Poales; family Poaceae; genus Echinochloa; species Echinochloa crus-galli. Next base: position 7,853,379 of record OAMR01000001.1, on the reverse strand, counting down.
TCAAGCCCGGTTTGGGCTACTGCACATGCAAATTGTTCATCGTCAACTGGAACATGAGTCCTTGCATTGTCCTGCTGAATCCAAATTGTTTTCCCTGCATCTTCTTTAGGCCAACGAGCTACAATAGCTGGCAGCACTTTCATGATCATATATGACCGTATAGTATCTCTGTCAACCTTAATTGTCTTGGTGACTAGTGTGCCCCTTGCTCTGTTATCGCTCCTCCTTTGTGCTGGTTCCTGCAAGGGTGGACAAATATGTTAGATTGAAAACTTAATAACATAAACTTATCATAGGAGCTGAAGCATATAGGATATGCTACCTTTCTGACAAAAGGCCATATGCCTATCTTGCCATCAAATGTGCAATTTCCTTCGTTGTCATATCTAGGCTTGGCTACTGCTGTTAAGAACATCACCTTTTCAATGCAATTTTTGTTGTGGGCAGTCCTATATGGGTCCTCCTCTTGTGGAAGCAAGTAGTAAGTCTTATCCTTCTTTGTAGCGTAGAACCATTTCTCATCAAGGTGAATGATGTTTTCCATTTCGATAAACTTTGGTTCAGTTTGCAATGTACTCTGATCCAACATTGAAAGACACCACCATAACCTTTCTTTTTTATTTGCTTCCTTCAAATAAGGCTTTAATGTGCTTGAGTGTCGTCTTAGTAACCCATCTTTGAACAACCTATGCACTGTGGATTTTTTTATACCTGTAGCTTCAGCTAAAGATCTTATGGTACTTCTTTTTTGCAGGGGAATTTCTGCTACATGTGACAGGTCCACTTCAACTTTTTTGCGACCACTATTCTTGGGCTTTCTTGAGCTAATATCAACTGGTACTCCATTTGCACGGCATTGCTTCACTCGTCACCAAATACGCGATACTGCATGCCGATTGACATTGAACAATTCAGCAACTACTTTCGTAGTGTTTCTCCTGAGTTTTCCGCGGCTACTTCTCTCAAGCAATGCTTCATATATCTGATGTCTTTGTGTGGCGGTAAGATCTTTTGACCTTCTTCTAGCACTTCCATTTGCATGTTCATGTTCTTCATCGGTTGAGTCTTGCATCTCCTCTTCATCAAATGTGATGTCCAGATCCCCTGAATAGTCGCCATAAGCATGCAGCTCATCGTCTGAGGCCTCAAAGTCACCATCATCGACTACAAATCAAGTTCACAGGTTAGCTGTTATGTAAACATGCACATTTAAGGTTGATAGCTTACTGGTTTTTGTCAGCGATGCTAATCTAAAAAAATGTTGAACCATCTGCTTTAAGAACTAAAGGCATGAGCCTATTACCTAGGCTGATTCCTGGTTGTGCATCATGGATTTGTAAAAAGTCTTGCACATTTGCAGGCTGCTCATTGAGGTCGGGTAAGGCCTCTCCTCCCTCAACTGATTTATGTGGTTCATCAGCAAAAAGCAAGAAACCAAGGTACTAATGTTAGAGGTTCAAGTAATAGTCTTGTTGTATTGGTTGGTTAAGAGAAAGATTGAGGCATGAGATAATTACATGTACTGATAAGTTCTCGTTGCCCTGTAGCAAACTCGCCTCCATCAAGATCATGATGAGTTTGCAAAAACTCTTCATCGTCTAGTGGTTTGTTCAGGTCTGGTAACACCTCATCCTCATCTGGTGGTTCATCAACAGAAGCAGAAGGCAAGGTACTAAGATTAGAGCTGTTCATGTACGGGGCTTCTTGCATTCATTAGTTAAAAGAAAGATTAAGGAGATGAGATAATTACCTATACTCATAAGTTGTATTTGCCCTCCAGCAAACTCGCCTCCATGATGTTGTTGCAAAAGCTCATCCTCATCCAAAGGTTGATTAAGGTCTGGTAAGAACTCGTCATTTGGTGGTGTGTTGAGATCTAATGCCATGGATGCTGAATGGAAGAGAAGAAAAAGACGTTGCAAGATATGTCTACCAACCTTTTATAGGCAAGGAAGAGGGAAACTGGGAAACTGGCGGGAATTTGAATTTTAGAAGGTTCCAGTTAGAAATTTCCAGTGACTTGTAACGATGTGTTGTTGTTGCAAACGTGTGACCCATTTAAATAAGTTATGTACTGTTTGCAACAGTTGGCTTGTAATCATTTCTCTCGGTTTCCTCTAGAACCAGTAATAGGGGTACATGCGTCTTTTTACATGATTCTTGGTCTGTGTGTAGAACTCTAGAATTGCACGTTTTATGGGACAGAGGGAGTAAAAAGGTGAGAAAGTGGGGGCCATAAGGGGCCACACGTCCATTCTAGAAACAAATAAATCTACGACACGTTTCGATGCTCGACTGGTAATTTCTTGCTCAAAGAATGGAGTAGAGTAAAACCCATCTCAATCCTGCCAATTCCGTTTCCCCGTAAACAACGTCACGGAAGATCGATCACCGTCAGTTGAGACTTGAGAGTTGACTCGATCGAGGGGCTTGGCTACGCACGACCGAACTGCTTCGGCCCCGGTCTCGTCACGTCAAGTCGTTGTTTACAAGTTCAATGAGTCCAAAACGGACCCGGCTCCGGTGACAACGAACGCGCGTGGGTCCAGTCAGTCAGAGTCAGTCGGAGTGCTTACTGGAAGCTCAGCCGCTGAATGTTCACGAAGGCTCGTCTCCCTGGCCCTCGATCACTCTGCTCCCTCTCCCGCGTCAGGCCTTGTCGCCGACCGCCTATATAAACCGCGCGCCCAGCAGGCTGCCGCTCCCTTCACAAAGCCACAAGGCATCTTCATCTGTTGGCTACACCTGTAAACTACGGAGTAGCTAACAATCGATCGGTGACTAGAGTGCGTAGCCATCTGCCTCTGATCTGTGTCCACAGCGATCCTGCTTCCTCCTCTCATTCTGATCCTCAGCAGCACGCGAATTACCGTCCCGCGATGACGAAGGTAAGCAAGAAATTAAGCCATGCCAATTTCAGCTCGTGAAGTCCATGCCCGGGCCGTGTCCCTACCAGCTCTGTTCCGCGCTCTGCCTCGCGGATAAACCATAGTGAACCCTTGACACTGAACCGTGCTGCTGATCTTGTGTTTCCGCAGCAAAAGATCGTGATCAAGCTGAGCATGGCGAGCGACAAGAGCAGGTCCAAGGCCATGGTGCTGGCCGCCAAAGCAGACGATAATATAATAAGCTAGCGATGCACACACGTTGTTCTCTTCTATATATCTCCCCGTGAGTCTGCCGGGATGCAGTAATCCGGTGCGCTGATGGCGAGCGACAGGAAGGAGGCGACTCGCGGGCGGCGGCGACGGAGACTGACGCTCGCGTCGCGGCCGTGGACTACGACGGCGTGTGCCCAGCAGGAGGCGGAGGTGAGTTCCATTATTTTTGCAGACTCAGACAGATGGAGCGTAGAAGCTTCACCTGTGAGCAAAGAACTCACATCGAGGCAGGAGGGGGGAGGGACAAGCTCTAGTGTTGGTTCTTCATCAGAAATCCTCGAAGGATTTAAGCGGGCGAGCAATGGATCCCGTTTCTGGGCGCTAGAAGACTATGAGAGCTCGGACGAAGAAACTGCTCTCGCAGAGGAAAGCTATGCACCCGCTGTGGTGAGTGCCTCTGGGTCGCCATGGCTGCAGACTGTTTCTCGGCCGACCATGAGCGCAACAATGGAAGGGGAAGTGGGAGCGGTGGAGCCGGTTGTGATGGCAAGGACCAGGTCAGTGAAACCTTCAAGCCGCAGCCCTAAGCAGTTGCAGCGGAGGTTGAATGATTGTAAACCGTGGAGGGGGCCATTGCCGTCGGCGAGACCCACCCAGTCGAGGTCCCTAGGGGACTTTCGGGTAAAGGATTGCAGATCACGAAACGGCAACACTGTCACTAAGTTGACGGACCTGGCGCAGGAGCTAAGCTCACCGGATGCGCACAGGGGAACGCCGGAGATGGGGAAGACAGGCTGCCGGCGGCGAGATTCAGATGCAGAATTCAAATTTTGGGTGCCGGTAACAGCAAAAATGTTTGGGCCGGTTTCTAGTGTCGAGTTGGGCCGAGTCGCGGCCCACAAAACATTTCGTTGCACAGCAGGCTTAGGCAAACTATTCAGGAGGGGAGGCAAACCGGTTCATCTCCTACATCGTTTCCCATCTACTCTGTCGACTGCCTCCCGCGACGACGCTCGTAGGGCGGCGCAAGCTATGGCGGGGCGGCACCATGATGAGAGGCAGGAAAGGTCTGGAGCGCATCGGTCTGAGAGGAACCCTCACCAAGAGAGAAGGTTTTGGCCGAGGGGGGTGGACGCTGGGTTCCACAATCGAGGCTGGTAGCAGATGGATTGGGCGGCGGCAGGAGGGGGTTTTCAGAGAGGTTCTGATGGAAGGGGTGGAGGTGGGGGCAGATATGGTGCACAAGGTCGGGGCCCTTTCCATGGTCGTGGCAGCAGGGGTAGAGGCGGTGGTGGTGCTAGTGGGAGCTATGCTGTTCGTGGCCGTGCACTCACTGGACCTATGTACTCCCATGGTGGCCATAATGCTGTTGGGGGGATAGGCCAGCCTGAAAAGGATTCAGGCAAAGGTGCTGTACAGAATATTGGCGCTCGGAGAGCTAAGGAGATGATAAAATCACAGCAGCAGCAGCTTGAAGGGGAGGGAGAGGATGTTGTGATGAAGGAGGCTGGTGAGGGTGAAGATGTGGAGGCTGGGGGAACGAAGGCAGGGACAAAGTGTGGCCGTTGTACGAAGAGGGGGCCCCTAGCTGCCAACTGCAAGGAGGAAATTTACTGTGTCATTTGTGATAAGCATGACCATGTAAACTATAGATGTCCCATTCTTAAGATGCCAAGGCCGGCGGCAAATGCAGTGGGTTACGCAGTGCATGGGCTGGGTTTTTACCATATTCCGAGAGCCCCTCTTCCTAGGGTGAAGAAAGAATCAAGAACTGCGGTTATTTCGGTGGAGGGTGGGCAGCTTTCAAAGGAAGAAGTGAAGAAGCAATTGGAGAGGTTATTCCCAGGAAAATGGGTTTGGGAACTTACAGATCATGAAGAGAACACCTTTCTCGCTAAGTTCCCATCCAAGGTGGAGCTGCAGCGGGCAATGGCATTTGGTGGGGCTGACATTAAAGGGGCAGCCGTTCAAGCAGCGGCAAGGATCAAGTTTGAAGTATGGCAAGAAAAGGTAGAGGGTTTTCTGTTACCAAAGGTTTGGGTCAGGGTGTATGGGATCCGGAAAGAGCTTCGGGAGTATCTTGAACTTTGGGCGGTTGGTTCCATGCTTGGTTCGACTCAAGTGGTGGATATGGAAACCACTAGAAAAAATAATTTTGGGCGAATTTTTGTGGCTGTCCTCAATCCGAGTTTGATCCCAAATTAGTTGGATGTGGTGATTGGGGATCATTACTTTGAGCTCGAGTTTGAGGTGGAGAAGTGGGGAACCGATCAGAACGGAGAGGAGGTTGCTTTTGAGTTGGGTAGAGACAGTGTTGAAGAGGGTGGGTTACAGGAAGATGAGGAGGGGCGAGAGAGAGTGAATAAAAAACAGAAGATGGAAGTGGACAGCAAGGCGGGAGAGGAGACAGCTAGGGAGAACATGGTCAGCCCGGTGAGGTTTACATCATGGAAGGAAAAAGCCCAAAACATGTCGGAGGGGGATTTTGAGTTGTTTTTGAGGGAGAAAGCAGTGGAGATTGCAAACATGGCTACTGATAATGTAATTGAGGAGTTAGCAAATAAGGTCATGGGGGAAGAAGAGGAGGAGCAGCAACAAATAATGGTGGATGGACAGCTGGATATGGATGGCAATGAAGAGGAGGTAGCGAGCAAGATGAAGAGGGCAGCGGCCATCCCGGAAGCTAATAAACAGCAGGTCCGAGCAAGTCCCAGGCTTCAGAAGTCGAAGGATGAGCATATCCTAGCTAAAGCTGAGGAGAGGGCTGCCAGGAAGAATCTCGAGTTCCAAGGAGGTAACTCCCTTTCTAACTCTCTGATCAATGTTAATAAAGATTTTGCTTTAGATTATATGCAGCAAATAGGAATTAATTTTGGGGAATTTAAAAAGGAAAGAGATAAGAACTTTCAGGAGGTGTTGGCTCTAGAAAGAGAGAGAGAGGTGGTAGATTTTGGAGGTTTGGAAAGGGAGGGGTATAGTAGTGACAGTGAGGAGGAAAATATTGATACTGTGGAAAGAATGGCACTAAAGAATTTGTGTGGTGAAATGATGGAAGAAGTTTTCGATGAATCAAGCTTCCCTTTAAATAGTGAACTTGATGGTTGTATTCGTAAAGGCAAGTCTCACGCTAAGTCATGTTTGAAAAAGTCTTGCAAGTTAAGGAGGGCCAATTTTTTTTAAGAAGTGTACGAAATGAAAGGAATTTTTTGGAATAGCAGAGGTCTTAGTGATTTGGCTAAAACAAGATTTCTAAAGGATACTTCCAGGGAGCATAACTTAGATTTTATTGCTCTTTTGGAAACATGTAAAAGGATTTTTCCCAAGACACACTAAATAATTTTAGTGGGGGAAGAAATTTTGTATGGCATTGGACACCACCACGAGGGAGGTCCGGGGGTATTTTGTTAGGAGTGCGGGGTATTTTGCTAGGAGTGAACTTTGATGCGATGGATATTGGGAGTATTGATGACGGCGACTTCTTTGTGAAATTTAAGTTGAGAGATAGAAAGACGGATTTTAAGTGGGTTATGGTGGCTGTCTATGGGGCAGCCCAACCCGAGTTCAAGGAAGCGTTTCTCACAGAGATGGTACAAGCGTGCAAAAATGAGAAACTTCCACTTTGTATAGGGGGAGATTTCAATATTATCCGAAGCAGTATGGAAAAGAACAATGATCGTTTTGAGGAGAGATGGCCATTTCTCTTCAATGCTGTCATTGATAGTTTGGATCTACGGGAGTTGGAAATGTCGGGTCGTAAGTTTACCTGGGCAAACTCTCGCAAGATACCTACAATTGAGAAATTGGATAGAGTGCTGATAAGCACTGAATGGGAGCAGAACTTCCCGTTAGCGACAGTACAAGCGCTTAACCGGGAAGTGTCTGATCATACTCCTCTTCTACTCACAGCGGGGAAAAAGACCAAGGGTAAGAGTGAGCCACCCTTTAAGTTCGAACTGGGTTGGTTGCTTAAAGATGGTTTCTTTGAAGTGGTTTCGGAGGTATGGAGCAAAGAAAATAGAGGGGGGACCCCTATGCAAAGATGGCAGAATAAGATTAGAAGATTGAGACAGTTCTTAAGAGGATGGGCAAAGAACATGAACGGGGCATATAAAAAAGAAAAGCAAGAATTAATGAGGAAAGCTGAGGAGCTAGACAAAAAGGCGGAGTCCCAGCTGCTAAGCCAGCAAGAATGGGATCTTAAGCAGAGTATAAAGAATAGAGTTACACAACTTATGAGAGAAGAGGAGATAAGATGGTTCCAAAGGGCTAAGACCACGAAAATGTTAAAAGGGGACAATAACAGAAGATACTTCCAGATGGTAGCAAATGGGAAAAGAAGGAAAACTAGAATTTTCCGACTAGAACAGGAGGAAGGAGTAATTGAAGGGGAGGAGAAGCTAAACAAGTATATTAGAGATTACTACAAAGGCCTATTTGGAAATTAAGGCTAATTGAGATGGATAGTTTAATTCATTTATCAAGCAGTAAATGTATTGAAACAACATTACGTAGTCATTTCAGTTTCTATACCCAAAAATGCACGTCGCCAATTATCATTACAGAGTATCAACAGATGCTAGGCCAAACTCATCTAAGTAAAGCAATGACCACCAACACATAAACAGAAGGAGCCATGAGACGAAGCTAAACACCTTTTTATTCCTATCATATTAGGTTTAGATATGCATTACAATACCTTATTGACCATGCATTTTTCCTTTTGGGACGTACAGCGGTTGCTTGGGGAAGTTGGAACGTGAGAATTCAGCCCACTAGGTCAGCAGACACCAAAAGAACAGAACAAAGGGGGGGAATGTCTCCAATCACCAAACCAAAGGTAGCATGCAATGCTGGACAGCAACCCATGCATGCTGGTCAGCAGTTATTCTCTGTTCCAATCGCCGTTGTTGCAGCATACGCAGAACCAAAAGGCAGCAGACCTGGAACGCAGATTATCAAGCGCCCAGTCGTTGAGCGCGCCGCCCACCCCGTCTCGTCGCCGGCGTGGAAGACGACGCCGATCGAGGCGGCGAGGAGGAGGAAGGCTGATCAGTCGAACACGGGCCGCTGCTGCTGCCTTGCATGCACGCCACGTCGTCTGCACATGAGAGGGACAGGGACAGAGGGCTTCAGACTCTGCTGACTGGACAGTACGGACAGGGACGCCGCATGGGGTGGGGGCCGGTGTACCGGCCAAAAGGTTGCGCATGAGCTAGAGACGTGCCCGCGAGAGCTAGTAGACGTAATCTCCAGCTCCACCCCAAATGATCGATGGCATTAGTGCCTGGTGTCCTGCTGGCTTCAACCAGCAAGACCTAGTGATGACAAACCAAGCAAAAGAGGTTCCTGCGAGAACAGTGCGCACCTCCCGTGATTAGAAAGCCCGTATCAAATTAGACGTGCACTTCCGAGGTGCGCGAGACTTCGGAATAATTTTTCCACCCGCCAGATAGATAATGCGACAAGGGGAAAATGCACGATAGGTGCAGCTCACCAAATATTTGCCGCTGGAAGGCCACTTGATGAATTTGTCACACTCATGGGTTAAGATTAATATCCAAAAGAGTCTTGGGTACACGTACTAGTACTTGACAGGGGTGCAGCCAGTCCTCTGAATGGCGCTGGGGTACGGTGGTGCTGGGGTCAACACTGTCAGAGGCTATTATCACCACTGTGCGCATGAGCTAGCCACGACCAACGTTCGCCGATCCGACACGTGCCAACAGACACCCACCTAATCTACCATGAGAGCGTACGTACGAACGAACCCAACCCCGCCGCCGGCCCTGGGTTAGTTGGTGGCCCCCTGCTGCCTACTGTATATAAGAGCGCGGCGGCGCGAGCAAAAAGGTTCACAAGAAGCGCTTGATCAGTTTGGTAGCCACCACCACACCCAGGCCTGTTCGCCTCGATCCACTGATTGATCCGTCGATCGATCGCGGTTCTGAGAAGTTTCTTGTCGTCGATCCACCGCCGGCGAAGCAATGACTAAGGTACACGAGGGCCTGACTGTACGTTCATTGCAATAATTTCGTTGGTTTCTTCTTTCAGAGCTCTGAAACTGAATTGCATGACTAATCGCGACACCATCTCTTTGCTTTTTCTGCTTCGTTGCCGCCGCACGCAGCAAAAGATGCTGATCAAGGCGTCCATGCCGTGCGACAAGTGCCGGACCAAGGCCATGGAGGTGGTTGCCAAAGCCGACGGTACGCGCATGCATTCAACTCGATCTGTACCTGACGAGCTCGTAGTCACTTGCATGCTTTTGACTTCTACCATGTTAAATTAGTTCATGTCCTGTTTCCTCTCCTGCTCACACGGCGCTAGCTAACAGTTCTCGTACGCACGTGTGTTTATGTTTATGCAGGGTTGATCTCGGTGGCCATCACCGGCGAGGACAAGCTGGAGGTGATCGGCGACGACATGGACATCGCCTGCCTGGTCAAGTGCCTGTCCAAGAAGGTCGGCTACGCCAAGATCCTGCAGGTGGAGGAAGTGAAGGAGAAGAAGCCAGAGGAGAAGAAACCAGAGGAGAAGAAGCCGGAAGAGCCCAAGCCCTGCACGTTCCCGGCGCCGTGCCCGGTGCCGTGCTGGTGCGCCGGCTGCACGCTGCCGCCGACGAAGTTGGTTTGCTACGAAGAGCAGCCGCCAGCGTACCACATCCAGTGAAGCTAGTCGATTTGGCATAGCAGTGCGGTAGCCAAGTTAATTAGGGTATATGGCCATGGCCGTCTTCTTCCGTGCCACCTTAGTAGTAATTCGCGTTAATTAATTAACCTTGCTCGGTCGTGTAGCAAAATTAAATGCATGCTTGGAGAGATACTCTTGTAGCTAGTACTTTTAAATTCCCTTTCTAGCATGGATATTATCATTTATGAAAGTATGATACCTATGCCAAATTACAAAATCGGTTTACTCTTCAGATCCATCCCCAAGCTTAGGTTGCCTTAAGTTGCATGTCTAGTCATAAGTGAAGGAATTGCATCAATCAATTAATAATATTCATGACACAGTGTGGTAGCAGTAGTGTGATCTGTTAGTATCATCGTTGCAGCCTGTCCAGTTCTCCATGAATAATTTTCACTATGTGGTGCATGTGAGTCGTGACTATCATGAACTTTTGTAGAGTTTTGAATCATCTAAAGCTATTGTAGATAGGGATTATATTGCTGCCGCTCTGTGAATATAGTGTGACCCGATCAATGCCAGACCATCATTTCTTTGTGTTTTGACCCAGTAATGCCGGTAAAAGTAATTTGAGTTGATAGTGATTTGAGAAGAGGCTCATCAATGATTATGCAGTGGTTCCCACAAAATGATTGAATTTCCTTCCCTGTTAACTGTCATGCATCACACAATCGTGTTGCATTGGCCTATTGGTCCACACGATATATCGAAGTGCCGAAGTGATCAATCTGCTAGATTCCAATCTCAACGGACACATCACTCCCCAAAACCACCAAAGTTAATTTGCGTGCCACATGGCCTCTCGCCCAATTGTTCACGCGAAAAGACAGGCACTTCTCAATTCTCTTCTCCCACATGGCCTCTCGCCCAATTGGCCGGCCTTCCGCGGAAGCCACCCGCCGGGGATTTGCGGCGCTTTTGCGTCCTGGGCAACCTGGCGACAACACAACAGCTACGTACGCATCAACGACCACTTCGCTTTTTTCCCTTTTTGGAACGTTTTCGATGTGCTGACAGACAATTCAAAACTAATTTGATATTGTCTCTTTTACATGACGTTTTTGAACAATATAAAATAGTGATACTGGCAGTTCAATCTCGCTCGTTGATGTCTGGAGCTTCGTGTATTCGAGTGTGAGATGCAAGGATTGTTCCCAAGGGACAAGAGAGAAGAAGTATTTGTCTTTTTTCTTGACGAATTCTCCCAATGCATGCTACCCCGGTTTGACACGGCTTCTGCTTATTCAAAGACGGTAGAAAAGCATAACCAGTCATCGTGTATGGCAGACCATGAAAAAGTAAAGGGTAGATGATGTGCTATCTAAGTACCAACTCTACAATACATGGCCTTTGATGGCGACCGGCGACAATCAGACATCATCCCTTCCCTTTGTTAGTCCTCACTGTTCTGTCCGTTGCTCCATCAGGGAAAGATGCAACACAAAAGGTGGATTGGCTGTTGATTGCCTGGGAGAATTTCCGTTTGCTGCAAGATCGATCGGCGATGATTTGACACCTTTTTCGCTTTGGTGCACGGACAGGGGCAAGCGTCATGATTCTGGACGCACCCGTAGATAAGAAATTATTTAAATAAGACGGATAGTTAAACATGATGTAATCAATAAGTCTTATATTTTGAGAGGGGAGTACGTAAAAGTAGTTTGAGCGGATAATGATTTGAGAAGAGGCTCCAATAATTATGCGGTGGTTCCCACGGAATGATTGAATTTCCTTCCCTGCTAACTAGATTGTCATTCCCCTCCGGTCCGGTCAGGTGTGTGATGTGGGCGTGGGGAGAGGGCAGGGACGGGCGGACGGCGGCCCAGCCGCGCGCGAGGGGGAGATGGGGTGGTGCGCACGCACGTTAAGCTCAATGAGACACTCTTGATTGTGAACAATTTTCCTTTTAGGGACGTACAGGGCGGTTGCTTGGGGATGTAATTCAGCCCACTAGATCTTAAAGAACAGCAGACGCCAAAAGAACAGAACAAAGGGGGAAGTCTCCAACCACCAAAGCCAGCATGCAATGCTGGACAACAACCCATGGTGCTCAGTTATTCTGTTCTATTTGCCGTTGTTGCAGCATACGCAAAGGCTGGCTGGAAAGCAGACCATGAAGGCTGGAACGCAGATTATCAAGCGCGCGCGTCGGTACGTGTCGGTCACGCGGGTGCTGCTAGCTCGTCAGTCGGGGTTACGTACTAGCTGAGGACGTCGCCGACGAGGAAGCGGTACATGTCTCGCGGCCCAGTCGTTGAGCGCGCCGGCGGCGCCGCCCACCCCGCCTCGTCGCCGATGACGTACCGATCGAGGCGGCGAGGAGGAGGGCGCCGCAGGAGGCCGCGAGGAGGACGAAGGCTGATCGGTCGAACACGTATATACGATCTCTCCCGGTGGCAGGCAGTTGTGAATGGGGTTTTGCTGCCGCTGCTGCTGCTGCATGCACGCCGCGTCTGCACATGAGAGGGACAGGGACAGAGGGTTTCAGACTGGACGGTAACAGATCCCACTGGTGCAGATCCTGGGTGAATCGGCTCCTCTTGACGCGCCTCTTGTTGCTCTTTCCTCCCTGCCTTGTGTGGTACTGAAGTTGTGAGAATAGATCCAACGATGCTCAGTTCGGCGACTGGGTGGGCAGCTGTTCCAGCCGACAAGGGAAATGTAGAACTAGAGGAGGGCGAGCTGCCAGAGCCGAAGGGCAAGGAGAAGATTGCAGAGAAACAACAGCTACAGGGAACCAAATTCAGAGCCAGTAGTAGCAGGACTCAGCAGGATTGCTTAGAGAACAATCTACACCTTGTGTTGAAACTTGAAAGTAGCTCACTACCCACACCGATAGATAGCTCAATACCTGCAGTACACTCCCCAAGTGATCATCATAACCAGAACCACTCTTAATTACCTCAGGGTTTTTCAGCAACAAATGACTCTGAACTTATCCAGCCACCTAGTTACCACAGCCTACTAGAGGTTATTTCCACTGAGGAACAACGAGCCAGTGTAGTGTCTGTTACAGCACAGCATCCACAAAATGTTAATGGGGAGAGCAGTAGGATCGATGGCATGTCAGCGTTCCTCTACATACCCCTCCACGAGCAGACCAGCTCCAACCCAATAGTGCCCATCCAGATAATATAGTATGCTCCAACGAAACAACCACAACCCAAAGAAAGAGTGCACGCTTGGCAGACAAGGCAAGGCTTAATCAGGGAAAAGATAGCTTACAGCTAGCACGGACAATTCTGATCTGGGTGAGTTATCCCCAAACGTGAAAGGAAAAGCCAATACAGATTTTGACTTTGATGCGCAATACGTTCCACAGCCCCTGACCAACCTGACGATGGAGGCCATCAAGGTACTGGTGGAGCAAGGGAACCAGCCCAACAATAAGAAGAAAAATAAGATCGCCCCAGCACGGGCCTGTGCGATGGCCGATGGAGGAGATGGGAGCCTAGCAGTATGGCATGCCAAGATGCGAGGCGAGCTAGTGTGTGCAACACAGTCCGGGCTTCAGTTTGCACACGGTGTCCACAAGCATCACCATGAAAGCGGATAATATGACATGGACAATCACGGGAGTTTATGGGCCTCAAGATGATCAAAACAAGTTATTCTTTTTCTACAGAAATCAAGAGTCTGAAATCCTCTGTACAGGCTGAGTGGCTGGTGCTGGAGATTTCGATCTCATTTACAAAGCCGATGACAAGGAACAGCAATAGGCTAGACAGGAGAATTATGAATAATTTCAGGGTAACATTAGGCTGACGTCAAGTTCTTCGGTGCCACGAGGATAGTTGCTTAGTTGTTTTGGTTGTTTTTGTTAGTGTCGTGTCACGTACCGGCCCGCAGTGGTTTTTATTTTATTTTATTTCTAGTTGTTTTTTTTCTTTCTTTAGTTGTGTTAAGGCTTAAGGGCCGGAGTGGCGGCACTGATGTTTCTTGCTTTTTCTTCTAACGGCAAAGCTTTTACCGTTTCGTTTAAAAAAATGATGGCATTATTAGTGCCTGGTGTCCTGGTGTACAAAGCAGCTTCAACCAGCAATACCTACTGATGAACACGAACCAAGCAAAAGAGGTAGATATATTGTCTCGAGTATATCAAATGAGACGTGCACTTCCGAGGTGTGCGAGACTTCCGAATAATTTTTCCACCCGCCAGAGATAATGCGACAACTGGGAAAATGCACGATAGGTGCAGCTCACCAAATTTTTGCCGCTAGAAGGCCACTAATTCTAGATGAAATTGTCACACTCATATGGGTTAAGATTAATATCCAAAATACGCAGGGCCTGGTTGTAGCGGCATCTTAGTACTTGGCGCAAACGGCCAACAATGTTTTTACCCGGACACAGGCGGCGGTCTAGTCTTCGGATTAATGGTCATTAGAGTGTCTGTATCCTTCTTCTCTTTTTTTTATGGTTGTGTGCTGTTTAGCATCATCTTGATGTAACGCTCCTTGAAATTAATAAAGCTTCTCATTTTCAAAAAAAAAGCTAAGGTAGTGGCATGTGATCAATCGATGCTTACTTGTCACAAAAACACCGGTCTAGTCTTTTGTCACGTTTGTGAAAAAAAGCTAACCGGCATCTAGACTTGGACGGAAGATGAGCTGTAGCAAAGACCTAGTCCAGGATCACAAGAGCGAGCGGTTCCGAAGATGACGTGCACATTGATGCTCGGAATGAAGTAGACTACGAAGGCAAACAGACTTCCTCGAGAGTTCCCAAAGACTACTCGTATGTAGTAGTCTGTAGTGCGTCTTTTTTATGAAGAGGCGGTCCGTATTTATATGGAGGAAAACTCCCACACCCTCGTCTATTAACAATATGATACTAATAGATGGTGTACCTCTTTAACGCTAATGGACTTTTAAAATATATTAAGGATTATTTATATGGGCCAGTCCATAAATCTAACACTCTCTAGCGGGTTGAACCCAACAAAAAAAACATGTATAAAGACAGAATTGACCCTCCTAAAATTAATGCAACCGTCATTCTCTCTTTTTTTTCTATTGTCTATACGAGGGATAGCATGGTCCAATCATTTAATTAACTAGAGGATCTAAATATTCTTAGTTATTAAAGTTTTAGCCAGTTCAAATTTAACTTTATCAATTGGTTAGCTAACTTTAACTTAAGTCAGGGTGGATCCAGTCAAAACTTCGCAGTAACAAAGTATGTATGCTTAAACTGAGATATAGCCGACAATATGTGTGTATGTATACACACTAGAATATTTGATCACTAGTGTAAGTAAATGAAGCTCTCGCAAGGTCGTCCCATGCAGCAGCTAATAGCCTAAACAGTTAGGCCAATTGGGGTTTTATGAGAGTTTTATGGTATTAAATGCGCTGATGTGGCAGATAAGAGGGTGAAGAGTTTCATCACCATGAAACTCATATGGCACAGTTACCTAGTTTTTGGTCCAGGTAACCATGTGATGAAATCCTGCACCGAGGCCAGTCCTAGTGCAAGGTTTCATGAGGTTTCATGCACATTAAATAGGATGCCAACTCAGCATTTTAGATGATGTGGTAAGGAGTTAATGAGGAGAGATATGAAATGGGTTTCATCTAGATGAAACTCTGTATACACAGTTTTCAACAAGTCTGCGTCTTGCATGCATCACCTAGGAAACATCAATATGAAACTTTGCATTGTATAAACCATTTAATCTGTAAATTTATTGTCTCCTTACTTATATAGTATTCTTGGAAATATAAAAATGAAATCCCACTGGAACTAGCCTTATGGAGAACCGATGCGTGGAAGTACGTAATAGCCTAATAGCTAATAGCCAATCTCAACGGACACGTACAGTACGTTCTAGTCTTCATCACTCCCCAAAATCCCCATATAATGAATCCATTTGTTCCAAAGCGATTGCAGCGCGTACTTGTCTAGAGACTGGTCTTGATTGGTCGTTTCTGTATCTAGTACGATATGATGGCGATGTGATGTTCAAAAGTTCAGGACTTTTATATGACCCTGTGGTAGTAACTGTAGAATTTTCTAAGAAGCTGTATCTTTCAATTATTTGGTCACCACACGGTGCTCTGAAGTGTGGGCCTTGTTAGACGTTGAATTTGGGAGGTTGAATTTAGGAGTAAGATGTCACTTTGTAATCATTGCGCTACCGTAGCATTTCATTTGTATGTGCGAAAAATTGTCCAAAAATTGATTAATTAGGCTCAAAATGTTTGTTTTGCGGAGTACAACAAAACTGTGTAATTAGTTATTGATTTCATCTACATTTAGTACTCCATGCATGTTATGACATTTTGATGTGATGGGGAATCTTCTTTTTACATAGTGATTTTGGGAGGAACTTTTGCATGTAAACAAGGCTCAAAACTTCAAAGCACCGCCCACCTTGACTTCAGTAAATTCTAGAGTAGATTTCAGTAAGAACTGATTGGACGGCCAACCAACCTAACTAATTTTGCTCAAAACAATTGGAGACATTGTACTAAAAATGCTTTTAAGAGTGGAATCTGGTAAGAAAACCTTGTGAATGGCTTCAGAAACAATTTAGCGATAAAACACAAATATGCACGCACGAGAGAGATAGATCCTGCTGATACTGCTGATAAAAGGAGATATCATGATGTGGTTATTTGCCACTCGTTTGGTTTACTTGTAGACTACTTCTCCTAACTCGAACATTTCGTGAGGACCAAGAAGCCAAGACGATAAGAAAATCGGGGCCAACAGTGAACGAAAATCATCGGTCGTGTGTGGGACCACTGCATTATTGAGCCCTTTTTCCAGCGTGGCTTTCCAATCACCGTCAGTTCAAATGCTTTTGCTGAGCCTTATATTATTAGGCGGCGAAAAAAATTGCAAGTTGTTCGTTCATCATGATCCATCTCAGGGCCTCAGGCTACAACAAAGACTATGATGCTGGGGTGACGTTTGGCGGATGACGTTGGCAGCCCAATCTGCACGTTGTTGGATTACCCGCGCTCTACTTGATGCACACAATACCTGCTAATTGCGACCTAATTAGTAATTACACTATCGTCACAGATTGGCACACGCGAACATGTAAACTTACACGAAGAAGCAAACACTTAGAAATTGAGATCGATAAATAAGATGTCAAGTCAAAACTGCTTGAAAACTGCTACCTCTCAGTCTAAAGTAATGTGCTTGCCTGGGAGATAATGGCTGAGCTCGCTGTGCCCACACGCTCTTACATACGGGTGGAACAGGAGAACCGGGCACGGAAGAACTTAAACTGGCTACTGGTAGTAATCAAGCAGATCGAGCAGATCAGTCTGAAGATTAGCATATAAATGAACGCGTTCTTAGGCCAGTCTCAGTGCAGTGTTTCATCGCACAGATACCTAGACCAGAAACTAGGTAACTGTGCCAGATGAGTTTCATAGTGATGAAACTCCTCTCACATTCCATGAAACTCTACACTCTCTCCTCTGCCGCATCAGCACATTAAATACCATGAAACTCCCATGAAACCCCCACTGAAACTGGCCTTAGCTGAACGGTGGGGCAGGGCAGGGATCTGATCGGGCCGAGAGCAAATTGTAATAAGCCCACTGGCCTGTGTGGCCACGCGGCCGGCCTGCGCGCATCTTCGTCAGAGAAACGCATATCCACGGCTGACGGCTCCGTCGGCAAGAGCACATGCACGTTGCACCATGTTTCAATACAAGCACAGCAGTCAAGCACACAATAAGTAATTACATACCACTGATTGTGTCGTTGACACAAGCTAATTTATTAAGTACTGTCAGCTAGGTTAAGGTCGATTTTAATTGGCTACATCAGCTAAACGCATTGGAAGTGGGTATATGAAGGGTGTTTGGTTCATAACCCATGGAATGGTAACACGACCAAATTTAGCACGCCATGAAATTTTGCCGTGGGCAAATTGTTTGGCACTACCAGGTACGGTAAATAGAGGACCCAGCAGGGCCAAGCTTTAGTTTGGGCAAGTGGCCACTACCAAGTACTCCCTCCATTTCAAAGTGTATGTCGTTTGACTTTTTTAACTATAGGTTTGACCGCTTGTCTTATTTAAAATTTTGTGTAAATTATCATATTTTTTATGATAACTTGTTTTATTAATAAAAAATCTTCAAAAATGTCTTAAATTTGACTATATTTTCATAAATTTTTTTAATAAAACGAGCGGTCAGACTTCTGGTGAGAAAAGTCAAACGACCTATATTTTAGAACAGAAATAGTAGCTCCACGAAGTCCATGTAGCGCGGACGAAATTGGCGTCTATCTGTGAGTAAGTACTGTACTACTTCGCTAGGTGGTTTCTCTGTGCAATTTTGCTCATATTTCTCCCTCTTTTCTTAGTTATATTACTGTATATGATAAAAAAACTGGACCGGTGGGGTTAGACAGCCCCACGGTTTTTCATTAAGAAGAAGGAACCTTCCCCCGGTCTAAAAAAATCCCCCGAACCCCGGAAACCGGCGAGGAGGATTTTTTTAAAACGACCTGAAAATTCGCTCCAACGAGGAGTCGAACCCGCGACCTAAGGGTGCTACTAAAGCATTGTAACCACTAGGCTACAAGCTCTTTCACATATTACTGTATATGATAACTGTCTACGAAACTAATGCACTGTACCGATATGTGCAGGAAACAAACTAATGTGCAGGCGCATAGATAACCAGGACATTTAAAGATGCTTGTTTTAAGCATAGTTTCTCCAAATCTCCAATGTTCGTCCTTGCGCTCTTCCCGTTGTTCTGTGCACGGAGCTCATATTCACGGCAAACACATTTCCAGGGTACTTCTGCAGGTAGTTTGCTCATGACGTGCCTCCCTTGAACCGTTTTCTGGTAAAGCTAATAACACTGGTTTTCTGCGTCTATTCAGAGTTGGGCTGAGCCTGAAGCAGTGAATTGAAGCGTACACGCGTACGTAGTCTTTAAATCGGGTCGATATGAACGCACGAGTCAACGATCGGGTCTCACTCTGGAGAAATAATGTTCGTTACAAGGGTAATCGAGAGGCCCACCTGATGCATCTCACAGATACATGACAAACATAGACATACCGATGATCCGTTGTTTTCAGTACGGAGTACGTCGTCCCTAATTTCGATTATTTATATGAAGCACTGCATTCTTTTGTGACGATGGCATGCCGCCGGTTTCCTTGTGGAGCGTGGACCTCTTTCTGACTCTTCTTTTTGTCACCTACACTACACCCTCAGCCTCAGAACCCGTCAGCAAAACTCGATGGCGAATACTAACTAGCAATAGTGATCAAGGGGCGACTAGACAATTGTTCAATTTTTAGAGGCTTCCACAAGAGTTTTGCTTGATCTATTGTCTAGTGGGTGGAAACTTTTAGAGGTGGAAAATTTCAGTATGGTGGACAAAACTCGATGGCGAATACTAGCTTGAGGTTCTTATTCAAATGCTTGAGGCTGAAGTTCCATTCGGCCTATGTCAGAACGGGGAGAAACTCTCATGCCGGTAAAGACATTGAACTGCTTTACACCAGCTAGGTAACCAAGGTACTCTCCGGCTTTTGCCTTAACCAAGGATGAATGGAGCTGTTTTTATCATTTTTAAGAAAAAATGTATTTATCAAGGTTTGAACCATGGTAAGTGGAGTCATTGACTAAATGCTTTTTTCACATTCAATTATATTTACCCATAATATGGATAAATTACTGTTAAATATAAGTAAACTGTTTTATCTTCTTCATCATCTTAATTTTTTTTGTTGAACGGGCCGGTGCATGCAACTCAACGTAACAATTTGTTAGAAACCTATTAGAATCTTAGGGTCTGATTGGAAATATAGTCTAGAGGTACGTCTGTCTAAATATTTTAATTAAAAGATAAAAGAGAGACCATCCAGCACAAAGCATTGCCATCATCGACGACAAGGTCACAAGGTTGAAAAATACATGGACAGGTAACACCTTTGCCAAAATTTTCTGGATTTCCATATTTTGATTCGATACAGAAGTGTCTGAATATTAACATAGAGCGCGAATACCAACTATCCATCCATCAAATCTGCCGGTTTCAGACCAAACGGCTGGTCAGCGCCACTCAACGTTCAACACCACGTCTGGTGGTAGTGGTAGGGGTACCACCAGTACGGTAGCTGCACGACCTTGGGTTCCTCCGGCTTCTTCTTCTCCTCCGGCTTCTTCTCCGCCGGCTTCACCTCCTCCACCTGCAGGATCTCGGCGTGCCCGATCTTCCTGCGCAGGCACTCGACCAGGCACACTGCGTCGATGCCGTCGCCCTCCACCTCCAGCCGGTCCTTGCCGTCGCCGGTGATCCCCATCTTGCTCACCCCTGCAAAGCACGCACGCACATGCCACTGTTAGCACTGGCGGCCATGGCTAATCTACGGGGAGATAGACGAGAGAACAACGCACGCACCGTCTGCTTTGGCGGCCAGCACCATGGCCTTGGACCTGCACTTGTCGCTCGCCATGCTCAGCTTGATCACGATCTTTTGCTGCGTTCAGGAGTGAATTTCAGTCGCGTGAGATTCAGACATTCAGCACGCTCTTTTAGCATGGCAGAGCGCGAAACAGAGGGAGAAACACGGGAAGGAAAACAGAGTTGATGAGCTGAAGATTCAGAGTTTCAGACAGTTACCTTCATCGCGTTACGGCCGCTGGTTTACGTGCCACCGATCGAGGAGAAGATTTGGGAGAGAGAAAATGGAGAAGAATTGCGATCAGCAAAGAGCTGAAGCCGCCGATCTATCGATCGATGCTCTGCAGGTGCGAGATGGGCAGCTGCCTTGTGAGTTGTGAGTTTGTGACAGAGCTGCCTCTGCTGGTGCGCGGTATACATAGACGGCAGCAGGGCAGCGCAAGCAAGCAGGCGAGGGGATCCTTCCTTTGGCTTCCAAAAGTAAAGCAAGTACGCGTACTCTGCTGTCGCCAATCGCCACCTGCTGAGCTAGTCAGTCAAGAGACGGATCGGTTGCTTTGCTGATCAAAAGACGCCTTCCTGAAACCATATACAACAACTTGACTTGACTCACTCGGGCCCAGTTGCGCTGCGCGCTTCTCCGAAGCCGCGGCAAGGCAAAACGCGCCAGCTGCCCAGATCTCTGCTGCAGCCTCGCACAACCACCAAATTAACCATACGTACGTGATCTCGTTCACGAGCACGAGCCAGTCAACGGCCGGTCTTCCGCTCATATATACAAATACACGCGTACGATCTTTATTAAACGGAAAATCTAAATCATCGGCACTGTGTTTGTGCGTACGTGAAGTCATCAATGGGTTCTGCATCTGCTGCTCGTGTTTTGGCGTAGCTGGCGTTCCGTTCCTTTCAGCGACCAAACGGGACGCAGCTCGTCAGGCGTCGCCGCGTCGGCATCTTCGGATGATTGGCGGCCGAGCCTCGAGTTGACCTGGACTCTGGCGTAGTCTGCAATTCTGCATGCCGAGCTCTTTCTGCCCTCGATGAACACAGGGCATGTACATGGTGTTACTATGAGATAAAGTTCACCGTTGGATTAGACGAGGCATGATGGGGAAATAAATCACTCCGCCAAGTTCTATCATCACGGTTGCGCAATGTCCACGGCCTTTGTGATGGTTTTGTTTAAGACGAGTACAATTTATGACTGTTCAATTCTCTATAGCTTTTTTACAAAGATTAGTACAGACACAAACGCTCACACATACGTATACTTATTTATATGAATACACCTGTACTAACCCTACCTCCATGAGTATATCCGAGAGACTGAACCGGTATATTCAATTTAAAATTTACAAATTCATCACATACGCTTCGCTGCCGATAGGGACATCGTGTACCACTTCAAGAAAAACGCCGGTTTACCGGTTAATTTTCAAAATATATACATTTTTTTAGAATCTTCAAAATATATACATGAAAATGCGATATGTGCCGAATGGAGAAGCCAAATCTAGATAGACATTTTTCAAGTGGTCTATTAAGCCCGGCCTGCCCAGTAGACATTGCACAATGCCACCAATAAATGGGCCAGGCTGGGTCAGTTGTGATATTCAGCTCGCTGGCCTCATCATACGAAGAATCGGCCTAAAAAACAAAAAAAAAACGAAGAATCCAGTCCAGCTCGTAACCAGCGCTCGATCCACTTGCTCCCCATGCTGGACCCACAATATTTAATGCCTGTCAGTAGTGAGTAGGGACCCGTCACTTGCGTCCATTCCATACTCATTTTTCCTTCGTTTTTCTTTTCTGTGCTTTATTTTCCAATATTTTTTATTTTTTATACAACTTGTCTCCATCATGATTATTACTAAAATCAGTCAACTATTTTCTTTCTTGTTTCTATACAAAGTTTTCTCGACATAACATTCATAAATAAGTTTTCCATATTATATATTTTAATTTTATTTGAACAAGTTTTTTATAAAATATATTTGATGTGCTATCCTACAATTGGATCTTGAAAAATTATATGTATAAGTTGTCTAAAATTTTCTTTCTTGTTTCTATACAACAAAGTTTTCTCCTTCATAAACAAGTTTTCTATATTATATATTTTAATCTTATTTGAACAGGGTTTTTTAAAATTTATTTGATGTGTTATCCTACAAACATATTTTTAAGAAGTTTTATCATAGAAATTGGATCTTGAAAAATTATATGTATAAGTTGTCTAAAATTTTCTTTCTTGTTTCTATACAACAAAGTTTTCTCCTTCATAAACAAGTTTTCTATATTATATATTTTAATCTTATTTGAACAGGGTTTTTTAAAATTTATTTGATGTGTTATCCTACAAACATATTTTTAAGAAGTTTTATCATAGAAATTGGATCTTGAAAAATTATATGTATAAGTTGTCTAAAATTTTCTTTCTTGTTTCTATACAACAAAGTTTTCTCCTTCATAAACAAGTTTTCTATATTATATATTTTAATCTTATTTGAACAGGGTTTTTTAAAATTTATTTGATGTGTTATCCTACAAACATATTTTTAAGAAGTTTTATCATAGAAATTGGATCTTGAAAAATTATATGTATAAGTTGTCTAAAAGTTTTTACAAAAATAGAAAGTTTCTCTTAAAAATTATCTTGACAACACTATCACAAAAATCTTGTGAAAAACTACAACTAAGAAAATGAACTAAATAACCATCGATAGGACTTATGAATTATAGTTGTGTGAAGCAACTCTCCCGATAACATTTTTTTGAGAAAAATAAAAAATAAAGAAAATATCTCAAAAGTCGCACATATATTATGTAGAACATTCAATTCAAATTGTTTTGAGCTAGTTATCGAAATATGTCAACCATCGGTTTTAAAAAGCTTACTTTTTGTACAATTCCTAAATATGATTTGGTAAATTGCATTTGTGTGTTTATGAAAGATAAATGAATTGCAAAGCATGTATGAAAAATGCAGGGGTTTTATGTTCTTGAAGATAAATGAGGCACCCAAATTGATACATGAGGTGCAGATTTAGGTATCTTGATATGTTAAATTGTGCCCTATGCCTTTGCAAGGAGTAGCAAACCTTAAAAATTTTACTACTAGACAAAGAGTTCTGCACAATTGATCTTTTTTTTTCACCTTTGGCATGGTTTTACTCCGACACAAAAGGATCCGTATTTCCATACACATAATGCATAGTAACACAAAAAGGACACTATCCACCAATTTCCTTCCACGCCAATATTAGATTGTATGTATGTGAAATTATGAATAAGGTCGTTATCTGTAAGAAGAAAGTCCTTGTCAATGCTATAGTATTGTAGTATCCCGGTTGTGGTTATAAAGACTTGACACCATTGACTTGATTTGATCTTCAAGGTTTACTTTGACCACAATAAATACCCGTGACCTAATTGAGCTACAATCCACATGGCCTTCCACCATGGATAAATGCACTTGGTGGCATACTTGTTACGATATGTGCACACTTTTGGTAAGTTTCATGCATCCTTCTATTTGTTTGCAATTTGTTGGACTAAAGTGATACAACAGTACAAGTGGCAATTTACTCATATTTTATTGTCCATTTTATGTTAGACTTGCTCAGTAGCCAGTCCTAAGAATTTGTCAAACAAAATGAGAAAGGGTGGGACGATGTGTGCACGAACATTGTTTGCTATTGAGAATTGTGACTTTGGGGAATTCAACTTATGTACTCACTTGAAAGTCCAGAAAATCAAATTAAATCTATTTGTTTACCAAGATGTATTTTTCCTCACATCTGGATCGTAATGTCTGAAATGTCAGCCACCGAAACTAAAATCCCTAGGTGTATGTTAAATACTAGTCCATGTGTCCCCAAAAGAATGCAATTTTGGCTTCCCACGAAGTCAACCATGAAATTTGACCAAATTTATTCTAAATAGTGATAGCATTTATGACAAAAAAAGTAGTATTATATTAATCATGGAATATATTTTCTTATTAAACCTAGCTATTTGAGTACACAAATGTTGGTACTTTTTAGTATTAATTTGGTCAAATTGAAATTGTCTAACCTTTTGGAATTCTAGAATTGTATCTTTTTGGATGGAGGTGTAGGTACCTGCTACACATATGTTTTTTTTTCTAATAATAGGAGGAAAGTACGCCCTCCGCATGAAGTTGGATGCTGGACGCATACAACGACCAATGCAAGTTCTTGCACAAGATATACATATACATATACTGACACATATCGGATTTCATCATGATACTTCTATCTTGTAGTGATCTAGTTACGCTATCACCGATGGCATTGGCGGAAGCGAAAGCAAACCAGAACCACGTTTGCGCTGATGCACGCACACACACAAGACAGTGCACGAAGAAGCTGATGCATGTGACAACAAGAGTTTTATGTACTAGCTCCGGTTCATTTTACCTGTCGCTGCCGATAAACAATCTGATGATGATCTAGCTAGGTACGTGCAGGCAGAAAAACCTGTCCGCAACGTCAAATATAATGAACCGGAGGTAGCAGATGAACCCAACAAATCACACACACACATCACATACGCAAGCATTGAAAAATTCGTCTTACTAGCTAATTAAGCTTCACACAGAATCACATCGTCACATGATGCGGCAACCGCCTGCGGGCGGCTCGTCGTAGCAATAAAGCATCGGCGACTGCAGCGGGTAGCCGACGTACCGGCACTGGCACGCCCCCACGCAGGCGCAGATCAGCTTGGCCTCATCCTTCTTCTTCTCGTCGTCTTTCTTCTTGTCGTCCTTCACTTCTTCCACCTTGACGACCTCGGCGTGGCAGAGCTTCTTGCGCAAGAGGCAGACGAGGCAGGTGATGTCGACGCCCTCGCCGGTCACCTCCAGCCGGTCCCTGAGGTCGCCGGCGATCGCTATCGAGATCACACCTGCATATATAGATCGATCGACGCACACTGCCGTTGAACTCTATGTAGTTCATGCGTAAACAATGGATCTATGTATCACAGCGTATATGTAGTTTTGAATAATGTTATATATGCATGTATAGCTAGCATACCGTTTGCTTTGCCGGCCAGCACCAGGGCCTTGGAGCGGCTCTTGGCGTTCGGCATGTTCACCTTGATCACAATCTTTAGCTGCCACAACAACGACGACGACGACGACGTAGAGGATCAGAGAATTCAGAAACCACAATAATACCAGCTAGGGTAGATCGCTTCACTACATACCTTCATCGTTGATTGATTGACGACCGACCGGCCGGCCGGGTGTGGCTAGCTAGCTATTACTCTGCCGGAAGGCCGGCCAGTGTGCAGCAGCTAGCCACACAACAATGCAAGCTTCTTCGTATATAGCTTGTGAATTCTGTGAAGGAGATAGAGCAAGCCGCCGCAGCCGCGCTCGTGGCTCGTGGGTCGCGGCCGGTCACTCGTGTGTGTGTGTGTATATTCTCGCAGAGGCCGGCGACGGCGGACGGACCCGGTCGCCGCAAGTGAGATGGCTTGATCGATCGGTCTCTCGCTGGGTGGGGTCCCAGTTGAACAAGTAAGCAGCCAGTGCTGCGTCAGAGACGCAGAGCTCCTCGAGCTCATGGTGGTTAGCCATGGACAAACGGGACGCCCATCATGGAGATGTGATGGGTCCGTTGTCCAGGAGGCTACTGGACCAACAAGTTGTGGGCTGGTTTTCTCCCGCATTTATGGCGCGCGGCCCGGACGGAGGCGGGATAGCGTCCACGGGAGGCTCATACTGGATCAACTTGTGTGGGTCGCTGCTTCCTCTTCTCCGAAACGCACCAGCACCACCCACGCCGCCCCGGCGTCATAGGCCGTTTCACAGTCGTCCTCCACGGCCCAGTTAACTGGGGCCCACTGTATGTATGTCAGGATGCGCGGGGCCCTATCGCGTAATAATTCACTAGTTGACGCACGCCTAGCGCGCGGCATATTAGAATTTCATATTATACGTTAAATTTGTGCCATAAAAACACTGACTATGAACTTGTTCGATACAATATAGATGTTTGAACATCATAGTTGCTGGTTCGATATAGAAGATACTGCAGATCTTAGTACTGAACTTAGTTTAGAGATATATTTACAAACTGCACACTAAACAGGTACGGTGGTTCTTCATAAGTAGAAGCATTGAATATCTTATCTGCAGTAGATACTGTGTGTATGTCAGGATGCGCGGGTGCCCTATCGCGTAATAACTCATGGGGACTGTGGACCCTCCCTCGCCAACCCCGGGCCCACGATGCTGCCATTCTAAGCCGCCATTTTCTGGGGGCCTGTTTAGATCCAAAAAGTTACTCCCAAATTTACTATGCAAAAAGAAGATTCCCCATCACATCAAAATTTCATAACATGCATGGAGTACTAAATGTAGATGAAATCAAAAACTAATTGCACAGTTTTGTTGTACTCTGCGAGACGAACATTTTGAGCCTAATTAATAAATTTTTGGATAATTTTTCGCACATACAAACAAAATGCTACAGTGACACAATAATTGTGATGAGACCCCGAACTTCCAAATTGGGAGTCCCACGTTTGAGAACTAAACAAGGCCTAATCCGTAAAGTTCGTCGTCCTCACCGGTCACCACCGCATGCAAGCAGTAAAAAGGAACTACTTAGGATTTACTATTTGGAGATATGTTCACTGTCGTTGAATCCCGGCGTCGCGCCACGCCGCCAAGGCGCCAACATCTACTGTGAACAAATAAGGGGGGAAACTTATTTGTAGAGTTACAGACAAAACGGCAATAAATGGAGTACAAGTGAATTCGGAGCATTTGGGCACAGTTGGTGTCAAACGAGATATTATTATTGACAAAAATTGACTCCAGCGTCTGAACCAGATTGCAACATGTTGAGGAGCTCGGAGAAATCATCAAAACGCATGCATATATGGCGGTGTTCACTTCCCGAGAAGTGTTGGTGAAGTTTGGTGAAAATATCACATCGAGCATTGTACCGTACTGTAGCACTTTTCGTTTGTTTGTGTTAATCGTTGTCCTACCATGATCTAACTAGCTCAGAAGATTCGTCTCGTCGTATACATCAAAACCATGTACTTAGTCTTTTTTATTTAGCCACGTCTAGTGTTCCATGCATAAGGAGAGAGATTTGATATGATGGGTGAATAGTGAAGTTTAGAGAGAGAATTTTTATGTTTTGAAGGGACTAAACAGGGCCTATATGTAGTTTGCTAAATTTAGGGCTTGTTTAGTTCGGTGCACCGATTTGGGACTGATAGTGTCCCATCGTCATAAATGCTGCACTATAGCATTTCGTTTATATGTGCGAAAAATTGTCCAAAATAATTAATCAGGCTCAAAATTTTCGTCTCGCAGAGTACAACAAAATTGTACAATTAGTTTTTGATTTTATCTACATTTAATATTCTATGCATGTTATGACATTTTGATGTGATGGAAAATCTTTTTTTTACATAGTAAATTTGGGGGTGAAATTTTGGAACTAAGACCTTAGTTCGAAGTTCAGATCGGAAGTATTACAAATCTCTAGGAGGTTACGGTCTTACGGATAATGCACTTCATTGTGAATCGTGATGTCACCATCTTCACGTCATGACAATTTTTAGCCTGACGGCAGCTTGGAAAGCAACGCTTCTGCTGCTGCTGCTGCTGCTTACTAGGCCTGTGGCCTGCATGCGCGGCTTGGCCCGTGGGACCGGCAGCCAGCGCGCTGGGCTTTCGCGCTGGCTGCGCTGCGCTTTCTTGCTGCTGGCCCATTTAGTTGGTTGCGGGCCGTGGGTAAAATTTAAACGTAGTTGAAGACTTCACTTCGCAAAGCGTTCCCGAGCTTTTATGAAACTGCTTTTAATTTTTAGAATTAAATCATTGAACCTTATTTAGTTCTGGTGGGGTATCCGATGTGGAACTTGAGACCATATAGGTAGACATCAACTTATAACTTTGTCTTGTCTAAGGCTAGTCCCAGTGGGGGATTTTATTTTTGTGTTTCCAAGAATGCCACATAAGTAAGGAGACAATAAATTTACAGATGAAATGATTCATACAGTGCAAAGTTTCATTTCGATGTTTCCTAGACGATGCATGCAAGACACAGACTTGTTGGAAACCGTGTATACAGAGTTTCATCTAGATGAAACCCATTTCATCTCTCTCCTCATTAACTCATTGCCACATCGTCCAAAATGCTGACTTGGCACCCTATTTAATGTGCATGAAACCTCGTGAAACCTTGCACTGGGACTGGCCTAAGTGCTACTTCTTTGTGTCTTTTGTAAATTTGAGTAGACTTTGGAAGTGAGTTGCCTGGCTACTTGAAGGTGTGGAGAAAGTATAAATGAAAGAAAAAAGAATTACTGATACTTAAATTTCCTGTGCGTGATTAAAATTTAAAACCATGTTTAATTATGGTGTTTAACATAATTTCTCTTGGCGGCCTCTTGAGAGATCAAGTTGATATGGTCCAGCTCAACGTCATTAATGGTTCACGGTTTGTGGAAAGGCTTGAAGCATGTTTCGAATGGGTTTGCATAAGTGTCGCTCTATCATCCTCAAACTCAACTTCATCACTAGCCATGCGCCCATGCAAGACAAGTTGCAATCATGATCATCATGAGTGATGTAAAAATATAAATTTAATTTATATTAATTTCCAAAATAATTTTTAGTTTAGGATATTCTTTTTTATTATGAATTTTAAAAATATTACTGATGAAAAAATATAGACAAAGTATATATTAATTTAAGATATTTGAAAAAATCATGGTTTTAAATAGCGGGCTAAGAGCAACTCCAACGGCCTCTTTAAAATATTAGCTAAATATAGAGTTTTAGAAGGTTTGTAAAAACATAAAAAATTTCATAATGAAGGAGTAAACCAACGGACTCTCCATTTCACACTCTTCAAATCTCAACTCCAACCTTCAACTCTTTCTCCACACACACTGACACGCGGGTCCCACACGTCATCCCTTTCCTTCCTCCACCTTATCCTTTCTGCTCGCACGCTTCTCCTCCTATCTGCTCTCTCCTCTCCAATCCTCTGCCCCAGCAATGCCGGCCCCTCCCTCCCTTCTCCCTCGGCGTCGCAACTCCTCCCTCCCTCCCTGGTGTCAGCAAGGAGCTCTGGCCCGTCCCTCCCAGCCGGCGGCGCGAGTACGACGGCCTCTGCCCTCAGTGCAGCACGGAGATCCAGCCGGCGGAACGAGCATGGTGCCGCGTATCCTCGGCGCAACGGGGAGCTTCTCCTCCGCAGCTCCTAGCCCGCACTCCTCCGCGGCGGCTGGCGCCCACGCCCCTCTGTGGTGGCCGGACCTCTTCCTCCGCCGCTCCCAGCCCACGTTTCTCCGCCACGGCCGGCGCCCCTCCTCCGTCACTCCGAGAGCTACGTGCGAAGCTCTCCGGCGGGAGCAACGGTCTTCCTGCCTACACCTCAGGCTACTCCTCATGCCCTCTCCCTCATTCCCCTCTTCCTGCTCACGACGACCATCTCTCTGCCGTCCAGCTCGTCATTGCGTGGGAGGCACATCGCGAGGATGCTGTGGTGCGGGCAGCGGCACAGCGCGACGCCAGCGGGCAAGAGGACACGAGGGGGCGCGGGAGGGAGATGGAGTAGCGAGGTGGAATCGCTCGGTAAAGAAAACGAGCGGAGGGGAGTCGATACCGACCGGGATTGCCGCGCGAGCGAGATGGCGAGGCTGTTGGATCGGTCTTTCAGACGTTTTTCTTTATTTTTACCGATACAAAACAAAATAGCAAGTCTGTTGGAGTTGCTGGGGTTTAGCGGTTGGGGTCAAAAAAACAGCTAATAGCGGGCTAAATGGGACTATAGCGGTTTTTAGCGGCTAAATTGTACATGATTTCAAATAGCGGTTTTCGGTCTCAAAAGGCTATAGCAGGCTATAGCGAGGCTATAGCAGGCTATAGCGAGGCTATAGCGGGAGATTTAAAACCTTGGAAAAAATAAATATATTATTAAAAAATTATATACTTTTAAGTAATAGAAAAATCAGGATTGCAACAAAATATGTACCCGTGAAGTTATGTGGGCCACCTTGCTAGTACAATATGCAACAAGTCCATACACATACACATACACATACACATATATAATACATAGTACATATACGTTACATGTTGGATTTTATGATACTAGCTTGCAGTGTGATCTAATTACGCTACGACGGTTGGCAGAAGCGGAAAAAAACCAGTGTGCATGCACACACTGCACAAAAGCTGATGTAGCAAGAGTTCATTAGAACCCAAAATCAAAATCATACATACGACGCATGTATGACGAGGCAAGGCAAAATCCATCTTACGTACTACTCCATAGCAAGCAATTCAAGCAGCTTTTACATAATGTGGCAAAGGCCTGCTGGCGGCTCCTCGTAGCAAACCATCGTCGGCGGCAGGGGCAGGGCGTAACCACCGGCGCACCGGCACGGCGCCGGGCACGCGCAGAGCTTGGCGAGCTCCTGCTTCTTCTTCTTCTTCTCCTCCTCCTCCTTCTTCTTCTCCTCCTCCTCCTTCTTATTGTCCTTCACTTCCTCCACCTTCAGGATATCGGCGTGGCAGCAGAGCTTCTTGCGCAGGAGCTTGACCAGGCAGGTGATGTCGACGCCGTCGCCGACCACCTCGAGCTGGTCGCCGGTGATCGCCATCGAGATAACCCCTGCATATATAGACGAATAGTTTTGAGGGTGTGATGATGAGTGCATACCGTTTGCTTTGGCAGTCAAGGACATGGCCAGGGAGCGGCTCTTGTGGTTGGGCATGGTCACCTTGATCACAATCTTTTGCTGCAAATTAAACCACGAAGAGCGACGTGAGAACAGAACACAGGGGGAGGTTCAGAAACTAACGGCAGCGATATAGATCGATCGCTAGCTTCACTACCTTCGTCATCGTCGTTGATTTACGAACGACACTGATCGAGAAGCTGAGGAAATAACCAACTGAGCGAGCCTGTCAGTTATATCTTGTAATAGTAGTCTCGCAGCAAGTGAGAAATGGATCAATTAACGTCAAGCTGCAGCTGCAAGTGGCATAGTTAGGTAGCGGTGGGCAGGTTGAAGACGCTTGATCAGACGGGAAGACTACGGAGATGTTGTATTGGAGCCGAGAGACAAACAGTGCTGTGACCTGCTGTAGTGTTTTCCCCGGACTGAAAGTGATGCTTGCATTTTCGTTGTCCACAGACCACAGGCCGGCCGGAGACTAATACTGGACCACCGTACCAAGATGTGCGGGTTATTAGTTTGCGCGCGGCTTTCTCCGAAGGCACGACGATCACGAGTTGCCATAGGTCTTTCACGGTCGTTTCGACGGCCGAGTTAACTGTGGCCACTGGATTCATGATGGGTGCCTACTGCCTACTGGCTACTGCGTGAGTACTACGAACTGTGGCACCTCTCGCTCCAGTGGGACTGTGGTCCCTGATCAAAACCCCCATCGCTGCACTCGAGCTCGATCGGCACCATTATTTTCTAACCCATAGCCTGGCCGGTATATATGCACACCTTGATCGATAATCACAATACTTTGCTGCAACAGCAACGAGCTCTGTCCATCATATCATCGGTACCTCTGTCATCGTTGATTTGCGAAAGATAACACTGAGAAGGTGAGGAAACAAGTGAGGCTCTCGTCAGCAGGGTTCTTGATTATTCTGATCGGAGCTAGCGGCCGTGCTCCGGCCTGTACGTAGAAATACGCGCGCGCGGGGAGGGTGGTGCCGTGGTGCCGTGGTGGACAGCGACACAAAAAATCCCGGATTAAAAAATATGGATCGTGAAATGAGTACATTCGCAGTACACTATTCATAGAAGAGGTTTTATAATATAGTAAAGACGAATAGTTGTACCCGTATTTCGGGAAAAAACGACGCTACTGGAACAAGAAACACGTACGACACCATACCAAGAACCTGCTGGTGACATGGAATGTACCGCGGAAAAGCTAAAGCCAGCGACGGGGCCGACCGGGACAGTGGTCTTATCTCCTATGGTGTGGCAGCTAGTGATCCAGGAGATGGTAGACGAGTCTACGTACGTTAATGTACATGGGACCTAATAATGATAAATTCGTTAATTAGCAGTTGAACTACTGCTGCGTCAACCAACCCCAAGTGGTTAGCCATCATAGACGACAACCACGACTAGATTGGGCGATGGAGATGTGTTGGAGCCGAGACAATATGTCACTGGACGAATTTGTGACTTATGGGTGCTACATAGGTCTTCGACAATCGTCGTTGTTCAACGATGGCTGCGTTATTAATGGACAGCATTTGGCGATACCATAATATCTGCAAACAGCAATAATTAAGGAGCTTTAGAATTATTTTATAAAAATCACTCTTGAGGATGTCGTAGTCCACACACGGTGCTGCCAAGGTAAAACCACCAGCGAAGGATGTTTAGACAGTTTGAGATGATTCGAGGGAGTGGGGAGGCAGCATGCATAATACAGTACTTAGGTATAATCTGTTTGCCTATAATCAGTAGGGGGCAACCCCTCCTGTTTCCTCATGAAAAAATAATCTGTTTGCCAGGGCTCCCGGGGTGATTTTAGAGAAGCTTTGCCAAATGGTAGTTTATAAAAGTTACTCTAAAGTGATTACATAGAAACGTAAGAGCTAAGATTACATAGAAAAGTTACTCTCAAACGAACTAATAAGATGCTAAGAGCTAAAAGTTTTGCTTCTCTCAACTCACTTCTTC
Organism: Echinochloa crus-galli; assembly: GCA_900205405.1. NCBI lineage: Eukaryota > Viridiplantae > Streptophyta > Magnoliopsida > Poales > Poaceae > Echinochloa > Echinochloa crus-galli. The sequence continues at coordinate 7,820,462 of OAMR01000001.1, read as the reverse complement.
CCATCCAAAATAATTTGCGCCATAGACTTCATTATGCAAAATCACTTTTAGCCATATATAGAAACACTTTTTCTTAAAAGGTGTTTCTCGATAATAAGCTCTACCATACATATCCTGGTTCAACCAGAGTTTATATAGGCTGTGTTTAGTTTCACGTCAAATCATCAAACTTCCCAAAATTCTCTCTCCAAACATCACTATTCATATATCACATCAAATCTCTCTCCTCGTGCATGGAACACTAAACGTGAATAGATAAAAAAACTAATTATATGGTTTTGATGTACACGACGAGACGAATCTTTTGAGCCTAGTTAGGTCATAATAGGACAATGTTTACCACAAACAAACGAAAGTGCTACAGTGCGCTACAGTGTCGGATGTGACATTTTCACCAAACTTTCCCACTCTCTTTTTGGAACTAAACAACCCATAGTCCATATTGCATCAAATGTTACATCTAAGGTATTCAATTAAAAAGAAGAGATCGTTAGTGAAGCGTCCCCTCGAAAGAGAGAACTTAATGTGATACAAATACCAGTCCCAGGATGCTGGTTCACATTAGTACAACAGATAGTTCAGTAAAGAAAAAACATTCCGGGTGGCCGTTGCATTGCAGGGCCACGACAACATCAGTCGCTCTCTTTTTCCGTTCCTTCTTTTGAAGCTCAATAAAACTTTTTCTTTTATTTATTGGGTGTTTGTTTGTGTGTGCCGTAGACTCCGCTGTGAACGAGGAAGGACTCGAAGAGGAGCAGTGCTTCGAGCAGGAGTTTGGAGACCAAGACCCCGGGCAGGAATCCCCCGAGGGTTGGGAGAACGGCAAGTGCAATCCCATCCTTTGATGCATGCTTTTGTCCTAGTTTTATAAACACAACCTATGGCCTGTTTTACAAAACTTGCATGTTTTACTGCTAAACCCGGTTGGATAGCCATACCTTGATTGTTATGCCTGATTCCTTGTCAACCTAGATTAATGTTTGAATATGACTATGCTCTGTTTAAATGTTAGTCAGTGCTAGAAATGCTTAGGACTGGTTTATTACTACACTCTACTCCAATAATATTTTATGAGTTTAAACACACACGCGGTTGTTTTCATAAACTCATAAAATATTATTGGAGTAGAGTGTAGTAATAACCAGTCCTAAGCATTTCTAGCAGTGACCAACATTTAAACAGAGCATAGTCATATTCAAACATTAATCTAGGTGGACAAGGAATCGGGCATAACAATCAAGGTATGGCTATCCAACCGGGTTTAGCAGTAAAACATGCAAGTTTTGTAAAACAGGCCATAGGTTGTGTTTATCAAAACTAGGACAGAAGCATGCATCAAAGGATGGGATTGCACTTGCCGTTCTCCCAACCCTCGGGGGATTCCTGCCCGGGGTCTTGGTATTCAAGCTCCTGATCGTAGCCCGGCTCCTGCTCGAACCCCTCCTCGTTCACAGCAGCGTCTAGAGCACACATGCACAGGCGGCGGCGGTACTGGACGGCCAATCGCCGGCGATTGAGGCGGCGGCGGTGATCGGGAGCAGGGGGAAAAGGACGAGCGGGGTATGGCGAGTCCACCTGTGGGCTTACCACGGCCGGAGGTGAAGGGTGGAGGGCGGCCCACGAGAGCAGTGGCGGCGGCGGCAATGGCGAGCGTGGGCGGCGGCGCTGTGGTGGCGGAGGGAGGCAATTGAGGGGTGTGTGAGCTGCAGGGGTTCGAGGTGAAGCTGTGGGTGTGCTCAGCTCGGGCGGAGGTGGTCCGTGGCGGCCTGCCCACGTGAGCTCGAGGGCGGCGGCAATGGCGTGTGGAGGCGGCGCTGCGGCGGCGGTGGGGCGATTGGGGTGGCAGGTGAGTGGGAGATGGTGGAGGAGAGGCCGGCGGTCCCTTTTATAGGCACGGAGGGGGCTCAAGGAGGCGGGCCGACGAGAGGGGCCAAGGCGGCAGTGGAGGCCGGCGGCGGAGCTTTAATGGCGGCCGTGATTGTCGCGGCGATTGGTACGGCGACGCTGTGGGAGTGCTGTGCTACACAGTGGCGGGGCCGTGGTTGGCGTGGTCGGCACGGTGAGGAGAGGGTGGCCCGGCAGTGTGTCCGCGGCGTGTCAGCGAGGCGGCCGGCGCGGCGACGGGGCTCGGTGGTCGGTGCGCTTGCGTGCGGGCTTGGGCTTGGCGCGGTGGACGGCACGGCCACGACGCGGTCGGCGCGGGAGTGTTGGCGCGGCTGGCTGCTGTACGGCGGGGCGCTGGGCAGTGGCGTGGGCGGTGCGGCGGGTCTGCGGCGCGGTAGTGGCCGGCGCAGGCTAGGCGGCGTGCAGCAGTGCGGCGGTGTAGGGCGGAGCGTCCGGCTTGGCGTGTGCGTGTTGTTCGTGCACGTACGGGGCCGGCTGATGGCGCAACGACGGCGAGGGCGGCACGACGGCGTTGGCGTGCGGGAGGGCGGTGGACGGCGCAGGGTGGCAGCGACGCGGGTTGCGGCGAGTCGGCCAATGTCGGCGCAGGCGTGTCAGAGAGAGGTGGGGCCGGGTGGTGGAGCCACGGTTGGGGAGCGGGGTGGCCGGCGGCGAGCAGAGCAGAGTGCGCACGGCGTCGGGCAGAGGAGACAGGGGAGAAGGAGAAAAAGAAAAGAGGAAAAAGAAAGAAAGGGGAGGGGAAAAAGAAAAAGGGAAAAAGAGAGGGGGAGAGACGGCGGGATTCGCGGCGGAAAGACGACGACGTTCGGCGGCGGTCGGCCAACGAGGGTCGGGCCCGGCGGTCGACCCAAGAGCGGGTGACGCGGGAAAAGACGGGAGCGGGTGGTGACGACGAGGTGGAACAGGAAAAGGGGACAGCGGGGCGAAAACGACACGGGCGGTGTCGGTGGTAAAAACAGAGCTCGGCAGTAAAAAGATTTGAAAATGTTTTCACCGTGTGTATTATTTAGGTGATTTTCCAGAGATTAAAAACGCGGGCGTTACAGTTAGGAAAAAGAACAGGGGAGGGGCTATCTCAATTTCCGATGAGAAAGGAAAATTATCTACACAATAAAATCAACATCATCTTGCAAGACAAGTTACCTTCCTTTAATTTTGTATAAGTGTCCGACGATTTTAGTATCTCCTATTATTTTTTTCTCAAAGTTGCCGATAATTTTTCTAGTATAATTTATATTTTTCCTGGCAGCTTTATCCATTTACCAACCACATATTCCGAACAAACCTATTTTTTGTAGTTATATATTTAGTTATCCAAATATACTACAAACGGTTGGCCACTTGAATCTGCTGCAGTTGCCAATAGATCTCCCACATAATCAAGACTTCCCCATCTTACAGTATGCAGATGATACATTGATACTAATGAAAGGCTGCCCAAAGCAACTTTTCTTTCTAAAGAGTCTCCTAACAGCTTTTGCAACAACAACAGGATTAAAGGTCAACTATGCAAAATCAATGATGATCCCTCTTAACATGAGTGAAGACAGGCACACTCATCTGGCTAACACATTTGGTTGTGCAAAAGGATCATTCCCATTTACTTATCTGGGACTACCTTTGGGAACAACAAAGCCAAAAATTCAGGAATTTCTGCCATTAATCTCTAGGTGTGAGAAAAGACTGGTAAACACATCAATATACCTGTCTCAAGCTGGAAAGCTTCAGTTAACAAATTCAGTCTTTAGTGCTCTTCCAACTTTCTTCCTCTGCACCTTCAAAATGCATAAAACAGTGATAAAGCAAGTGGACAAGTATAGAAAACATTGCCTATGGAGAGGGTCTGACATAAATGCGAGGAAACCACCGAAGGCAGCATGGGAAATGGTATGTCTACCTAAAGAAGAAGGTGGACTTGGAGTAATCAGGCTACAAACTCAGAATGAGGCGCTATTGTTAAAAAATTAGCACAAATTTTTTAATAAAGTTGACTTACCTTGGGTCAACTTAGTATGGAACTGTTATTACCCAAATGGATCTCTCCCAAGCACAAGAAAGGTGGGGTCGTTCTGGTGGAGAGATATGTTAAAGCTCCTCACAACATTTAAAGGAATTGCTGCACCAACAGTGATGAATGGGACTTCTTGCTTATTTTGGCATGATCAATGGAATGGTATTGTACCAAGTCAAGCATATCCAGAGCTTTATTCTTATGCCTCATCACAGAGTATGTCAGTACAGAAAGTGAAAAACACAACAGAGCTTAATCAACTCTTTCATATGCCAATGTCTGAAGAAGCTTTCCAACAATTGTTAGTAATGGCTGAAACACTAGAACTTCTGCCAGAAACAGAAGAAAATGACCTCTGGAGCTATATATGGGGCAATAGTATTTACTCATCACAAAGGGCATATAAACACCTCATTGGGCACAGAGAAGTACATCAGGGATTCAAGTGGTTATGGAAGTCAGCAGTCCAGCACAAGCATAAAGTATTTTTTGGCTACTTTTACAAGATCGGCTCAGTACAAGAAATCTGCTTTGAAGGAAAAATATGAATCTACAGACATATGACTGTGTGCTTTGTATGAACCCAACTGAGGAGACCACACAACACTTGTTTCTTCAGTGCCCCTTTGCTCAAGACTGCTGGGATCTCATTGCAGTTCTTGTAACAGACATAAATCCTTGTGACGCCATTGTCTCATTCAGAGGGCAACTCCAACTCTCTTTTTTCATGGACATTATAATATTAATGGCCTGGTGCATTTGGATGGCCAGAAATAACTTGATCTTCAATAACATCCAACCAACCATGGCAGCAGTGAGAGTTAGATTCAAAAAAGAATTTGCTCTGGTTATTCTTAGAGCAAAAGAGCAGCTAAAACAACCAATGTCAGAATGGATAGATTCGATTTTCTAGTTTTTTTTATCTTTTTTGTTTCCTTTTTAGTGCCTTAATTTTGTTCTCTGTACGCTTGGTTCTTTGTTTCTTAATATAATATAATCAGTAGGGGTTTTCCCCTCCTGTTCACTCAAAAAAAAAATCTTAGAGTATGTAAGCAAGAGAAGAGAGATTGGTGCTGCTATTTCTGTAGTAGTCGTTGCTAGGCAGAAAAAAAAAGGGCCAAGATGTTCCTGGCCAGCGAGCAACGGCTGTGGAAGGTTCCATTATTCCAGGGAATCTCAGGATGAAATCGTGGCTTACCAGCGTGCAGGCTGTTCTCTTGGAATACAGCTTCCTGTCTTCCACTCACGGCAATAATACGGCATCCGATCCTTTGCAAGCGTTAAGTCTTCGATCTTTTCACTCTTTCGATCGATATGCATTCATGGACTCATGGTCTATCTAATAATCGTCATCAAAGTGTAGCCACGTGTATACATGCAAATTTTGTTTGTTTTTTCATCTGCTGTCTAGAGATAAGAGAAGAAACTTTTTGGGGGACATGGCCTTGTCAGTTGTGAAGGGGTTGGCAGTGATTGGCATCAAATAGCAGGGGATATATATAGTTCAATTATTTCCTACCAATATATCTCAATCCATGACAATCTATATCAAACCAATAAGAAGGTCTTATCTTAGGGATCGGATAAGACCGAGAGACAGCGACGTAGCTAAGGTAAATTAGACGAGACTTGAGGTCAGTGAGGTTCTTGCAGTTTCTTTCTTTTTATTATGGGTGTGGTCATTTTTGGTTGAGATGGAGACGACGCAGACGTGCGATACTAGATTATAATGGTGATAGCGAAGCAACTGACTTTCGGCACATGTCGCTGGGACAGAACATTGATCACCCCTGCAGTTTCCTGCTGCTGCTTCTCACTTTGATTGTTACGCACACTTACGCGCGCACGCAAAGGCTACTAGAGGTTTTTGATCTTCGCTGAACTTGTAGAGAAGTGTCCACATGCTACTTGTCCTAGTTGTATTACAACTGTCTTGTGGTTGTTTATGCTCAATGACTTATTTGAATTTTGGAGTATGACATTTCATTGTTAGATTCTCTCTTCATGCTCATTGTCTGGATCGGACCATTTGGAAGGAGAGAAACGCGTAGCTGTTTAGCGACCGATCATCCAATTGCCAAGAGTTGATTCAATTGTCTTGTGGTTGTTTATGCTCAATGCCTTATTTGAATTTTGGAGTATGGCATTTCATTGTTAGATCAAGATATAATATGCCTGCATTATGGCAAGTAAAGCTGTGAACTGTTTTAACGTGAACATGCACACAAAGCTGTAGGCCGGAGGGTAGTTCTATCTTTAACCATCATCGGTCTTCATGGGTATAAAAACGAATAGTGTTTATATCATCCATTACATCCGTAAGTGCTTGATTCCGGCGCTTTGCATGCAATGTGTTGGACCATGGCGCACATGATTCATGGGTATGGCACGCGAGCAGATCATTAGCAGTGACGATCAAACATATATACGAGGTATGTTTGCAAGCCTTGTGTGCGGGTATTAGGCTGACACGAAAACGATAAAAATGTGTGATAAGTACTTGATAGAAGAATATATTAAAATTCTATGTGTTTTATAACAAATATGCAGGATCTATTGAGTGTAATGCAAAAATATAATGATAATAAATAAGAAAAAAGCTTTCTTAAATTATCTTTTTAAAAATAATACAATTAGTATATTTCACTATGACGAACCTCATCTACAAGGCAAATGACAAAAACAATAGACGGCTAAATCTGCAGCTTATGCGCCGATTTCGCTCGGCACTGACTTACTGTGAGCTAAAAGAAATACACCTCCAAAATCGAAGATTCACCTGGAGCAATGAGAGACGACAACCGACCTTAACCCGGATTGATCGCTTCTTCTGTAATGCGGCTTGGGATATTGCCTACGATGAGCACACCCTACACACCCTGTCCTCCTCGCATTCCGACCACTGCCCGCTGCTTCTTGCACGATTATCAGGGCCACGGAGACCGCGACCCTTCAAATTTGAAAATTTCTGGACAAACCTGCCACGCTTCCAGGAAACAGTTAGAGAGGTATGGAGTCTCCCCACGCGACACACTGAGCCGTTCCACCGTTTGGGACACAAGCTGCACACCACGGCACAGGCCTTGAGAAAGTGGAGCGCCACGCTCATCTCAGATGCAAAGCTCAAATTCAACATGGCTCAGGTGGTCATCCAGCTGCTGGACAAAGTTCAAGAGGTTCGCCCGCTGTCGGACGCGGAATTCAGCATTAGAGCAAAACTCAAAAAAAGACTACTCGGCTGGGCGGTCATCGAGAGGGCGCGTAAGCGCCAATCCTCGCGAGTTAGAAATTTACGAGAAGGGGACGCAAACACAAAATACTTCCATCTCAGGGCCAATGCACGCCAGAGGAAAAACTTCATCCAGCGGCTGAGAATTGCAGGAGGATGGGCTGTCTCCCATCAAGATAAAAGCGAAATTGTTCAGCAACATTTTGACAATTTTATGGCTGCCCCTGCCCAGCGCACGCATGACATCAACTGGAACGCAATTGAATTACCAAGAGTCGACCTATCGCAACTAGACAAGCCTTTTAACCCCCTGAGCTTTGCTCTATTCCAACCCGCCGTCCACACTCCTGTTCCCTCTCTCTCTGTCTGATTCGCCAGGAACCCCTGCCTTTTAGAGTATCTACAGAAAGGTCCTTAGCCCATAAAACAGCCCCTAAACCCCACTAAACCCGTCATTTCATGCGCCAAGTTAATCCCGTTTGACCCCAAACTCCACCACAATGTTTACCAGTACACCTGTCTCTTATACACATCTGTCACTCATCTCACCGAGCCAGAGCGCCTTCATAAAAGGCAGGAACATACACGACAATTATCTATATGTACGCAATATCACTCGGCGTTTCCACCGTAACAGGACACCGGCCCTCTTCCTCAAGCTCGACATTTCCAAAGCTTTTGACTCCGTCCGCTGGGACTACCTGATGTCTCTAATGCAGCATAGGGGTTTCCCAACGCGCTGGTGTAACTCGATAGCGGCCTTGCTTTCTACTTCAACCTCACGAGTGCTTCTCAATGGTTCACCGCTCCTGCCAATTCAGTACGGAAGGGGACTCAGGCAAGGGGACCCGCTCTCACCCCTCCTCTTTGTGCTGGCTGTTGACCCGCTGCAACACCTCATTGACAAAGCAACTGCCAACAACCTTCTCTCCAAACTCGGAGGCAAGGCAGCAAGAATCAGGGCCTCCCTCTATGCGGATGATGCCGCAATCCTCATTAAGCCAACACGGAAGGATATCACAAACTTGGCTCGACTCCTCCAAAATTTTGGGAAGGCCACGGGACTGTGTACCAACCTCCAAAAGACACAGCTCATCCCGATAAGATGTGCTGACATCGATCTGGATGGTCTACTGAGGGATCTTCCTGTCGCCAGGGCCTCATTTCCAATGCGCTACCTAGGCCTTCCACTTTCAGTCAAGAGGTTGAAAAAGGTGGACTTCCAACCGCTTATGGATAAAGTGGCCGGTAAACTCTCAGCATGGGCAGGGCGCAACCTGACACAAGCCGGCAGAGCGACTCTCACAAAGGCTGTTCTATCCTCGCAACCAGTTTATTTCCTCTCGGCGCTTAGGCCAAGCAACGAGTTGCTTGAGGACCTTGACAAGCTCCGGAGGCGCTTCCTTTGGGCGGGGGACCAGCAGCTGACGGGGGGAAGTGCAAAGTGAACTGGACTCGCAGTTGTCTACCGAAGGAATACGGAGGCTTGGGTATACCAAATTTAGATAAGTTCGCCAGGGCACTGCGTCTTCGTTGGCTATGGCACCAATGGGTGTCTACGGACAAGCCCTGGGTAGGAATGGAAACGCCATGTGATGAAAAAGACAAGCTCCTTTTCGCGGCATGCACCACAATTACCATTGGAGATGGGAAAAAATGTGCGTTCTGGACTCTGCCTGGCTGCATGGGTGCAGGCCCAAAGACATCGCGCCAATATTATTCGGCATTTCGCGAAAAAAGAGACGATCTGTCCACAATGCTTTGAACAATAACACTTGGATCAGTGATCTTGACACCCGCGGGCATATATCCAATGAACTACTGTCGGCCTTCGTGAAGCTCTGGTCCTTGTTGCAAACGGTCCAGCTACAACCTCACCAGGAGGACACGATCACATGGAAGCTCACAAAATCAGGAAACTACTCCACTGCCTCGGCCTACAGGGCTCAATTCCTCGGATGCATCACTACGCCACCGATTACTTCCATTTGGAAATCTTGGGCGCCCCCCAAATGCAAGTTCTTCGCATGGCTAATCACCCAAAACCGAGTATGGACGGCTGACAGACTCGCCGCGCGAGGATGGCCACACAACACCTCCTGTGTCCTCTGCCGACAAACTATTGAAACCGCCCACCATCTTTTAGCAGACTGCAGATATACCAAGCGAATCTGGGAATTGGTGGCTTCCTGGACGGCGCAGCCTGGCCTGTCCCCTACTGGTTGGACACCCACACGCGAAGCTATTCAGTGGTGGACGCTGATTACCACGTTGCCGGATGCCCCGAGGAGAGAACTGAGAAGCCTTACTCTGCTAATTATTTGGGAGATTTGGAAAGAGCGTAACCATCTCCTCTCTATCAATGAAATAGGCACAATCTCGTGCCGGTTCGTTCAAAAAAACTATGACGCCTTATGCATATTATGCTACTACCACCTTATCGAAATATCTATCATTATTCACTTTTGGTTACGACGTTTAACCATTGGTCGCATTCAAAAAATTATGTAAGTAATATTTATTTTATTTGTCATTTATTTATCATAAAAGATATTTTAAACATAACTTATCATTTTGTATATTTACAATATATTTCAATAAGATAAATGATTCAAAATAATCAACAGTACTCCGTAACAGATAGATATTTCAATACTGAGTGAGTTATAGTATCATGGTCACCATCGGATCGGACAGGCGTCGGTGCCTTCAGTCCACAAAAGTTGAAAAGTTTGGAGGGACACCGGCACGAGCTCTTTTACGGTGTGCCATACTAACACCTGCTAGTATGGTAGTATAAACTAGATACTGACAGGGGTATTATGGTAACATAAAAAAATCCTCCCTAAAAAAATTTCCAGAGGGCCGGAACCGTGCTGTCTCGCCCGTGTGCGCACCCCTGTCTCGCCCATCCGAGCTACCGGATCCAAAAAAAGATATGCCATAATTACATATCTGTCATTCCAAACTTATATGTCAAAATTACATATCTGCAGTTTTATTTTTTTTTTCCATAATACCCTTAAACTACCTGTACTATTGAGTTCATGCTACCCATACTACTAAAACGATTACAGTAGTATACAATTAATCTGGTCCGTCCGATGTTTACGTACTAGCGTGTTTTAAGGCTAGTATGGCACGAGCTCCACCGGCACATAGACAGAAAAAGAAAGAAACTACCGATACCAAGGTCTAAAAGACTGCACATCAACAGAAGATAACAAGCGGACACAAAGAGGACGATGAGGGAAGCGCGAAGGCAAGCTCAGCTCCGCTGCCTCCGTCAGCTTGGCACAGCCGGGTCTTGCCTGTCGCATGTCGCGCCGTCGCATCCGTGATCCGGTGCCGTGCACCATCGATCCGGCTCAATGCCTTCCTGTCCACAACTGACGACCGCTCGCGGACATTATTGCACCGCCGTCGCCGTCCGGCCGGCGTCCACCGCGCGCGGCACCCGACCCCCAAGCTTGGCGTGTGATCAGGATTCAGGAGAAGATCATCTTAATTGGGGTATCTACTCGAGTATATATGACTTCTATTATTTATATCATCGGCAGTAACCTCTGAACTCTACTTAGGAGAGACTAGAGAGTGAATCTAATCCATTATAAACAGTGTCTCATCACTATTACAGTTATGTTGGCGAAACAACCATATGCCACGGAAGTAAATAGATCAATAAATCAATCGAATTAAACAGAATAAACCCCTACACGCAAATACACTACACCTACAAGCACGACGAGTCCGCATCCGGCTGGTAGACGTCGACGTCGTAGTAGCAGTAGCACTGGCCGGCGGCGTACGGTACGGGTTCACACGGCGGCCGGCCGGGAGTAGTGGTAGCTGCTGTAGCGTGGTTGCCACTGCTTCGGGCCCGCGGCTACAACGGTGTGATGGTGCTCGCCGTATTAGAGATAGAGTCCTTCCTCACATGTAATTCAGGAGTTGTTACTGTATCTGGTTCGGTTATAGATAGGTAGATTTGTTCCTCAAGATGTAAACCATACAATCGACCAGATCGTAATAACTCCGTATTGTAATCTGTTTGGTCTTTGCCGGTCTGCCGGCCTATATAACACGTACCCGTGGTGAGCCGAGTTTGGCAACCACGTTTCCCTAAAATCTCTCAGCAATTCTTGGCCGCCCTGACTGCATTGCGTTGGATGACCTGTTTTCCCAACTCCTCTCCTATGATAATCGCCTTGAGATGTATCAGGGTGACGGGCAATTCTAGTCCTCAGTGAATGTTGCAGGTCGTGGCAGAGGCAATGGAAACCGTGGCCGTGGCAACAACAATCGTGGCCGCAGCAACGGTGGGAGAGGACAGTACCAGGGGCGTGGCAATGGTGGCAACCCTGGTGCTGGAGCAGTCAAGTCTGGCGGACAAAATAACAAGCCTGCATGTCAGATCTGCACCAAGGTGGGACATGACGCAAGAAAGTGCTGGTACCGTTATGATGAAGATGAACCTCAAAACACCAAAGTGGCAGGAGCGGCAGCGACAGGACATGGTTATGACACCAACTGGTACGTTGATAGTGGTGCCACGGACCATGTCACCAGCAAGCTGGAGAAGCTGACTGTTCGTGACAAGTACACAGGACGTGATCAGGTGCATACCGCCAGTGGATCAGGTATGAAAATTAGTAATATTGGGCATATAATTTTACATACCCCATGCAAAGATTTACATCTCAAAAATATTATTCATGTTCCTGGTGCTAATAAGAATTTAGTTTCGGTTCATAAGCTAGCCTTGGATAACAATGCTTTCCTTGAATTTCATCCAAATTCCTTTCTCATCAAGGATCAGGCAACGAGGAAAGTTCTGCACCAAGGTAGATGCAAAGGTGGTCTCTATCCTTTAGGATCGCCATCATTGAGAGAAGGTCCAAGTAAACAAGTTCATGCAGTCAATAAGCCATCTTCATCAGAATGGCATAGTCGGCTAGGTCATCCTGCTTTTGCTATTGTCGAAAGAATTCTTAGTTCCAATAGTTTGCCTTGTGTTAGCAATAAACATCCAGAGTCAGTGTGTGATTCATGTCAATTGGCCAAGAGCCATCAGCTTCCATATTCAGTATCGAATACAATCTCGAGTGCTCCTCTTGATTTAATTTTTTCGGATGTTTGGGGACCTGCACCTATCTCTGTTGGACGACATACATATTATGTTAGTTTTATTGATGACTATAGTAAATATACTTGGATCTATCTCCTTCGAAAAAAATCTGATGTGTTTCAGGTTTTTCGTGATTTTCAGAATATGGTAGAACGAAAATTCAACAAGAAAATTATTGCTATGCAAAGCGATTGGGGGGGTGAGTATGAAAAGTTGAACTCATTCTTCCAACGTATTGGCATTACTCATCGGGTATCTTGCCCTCATGCGCACCAACAGAATGGTGCAGCTGAACGAAAACACAGGCATATTGTTGAAGTAGGCCTCGCCCTTCTAGCCAACTCCTCCATGCCATTAAAATTCTGGGATCAAGCTTTTCTCACTGCCACGTATCTTATAAATCTTTTACCTAGCAAGGTCATAGACTATGCTACCCCAGTTGAGCGTCTGTTAAAAGAAAAACCAAACTACAGTTCCTTGCGCATATTTGGTTGTGCTTGTTGGCCCAACTTGAGACCTTACAATAAGCGCAAGCTGTCTTTTCGATCCATCCGCTGTGCCTTTCTTGGATATAGCTCTATGCACAAGGGATTTAAGTGCTTAGACATATCCTCCGGTCGTATCTATATTTCTAGAGATGTTGTGTTTGATGAGCATGTTTTTCCCTTCTCTGAACTCCATCCTAATGCTGGCGCTCAATTAAGAAAGGAGATTGTTATTCTTCCTGATCATCTTATTTCTGGGGATGTAAATTGTAATGTTCCAAATATTACTGATTCTACTAATATTTTTGAAAGTGGCAGTGATATACAGGAAGATCTTGCAGAAAGATTGGGGACAGACGGGCTCTTGGCCAATTGACATGAATCACACACTGACTCTGGATGTTTATTGCTAACACAAGGCAAACTATTGGAACTAAGAATTCTTTCGACAATAGCAAAAGCAGGGTGACCTAGCCGACTATGCCATTCTGATGAAGATGGCTTATTGACTGTATGGACTTGTTTACTTGGACCTTCTCTCAATGATGGCTCATAGGCAGGGTTGGCAACGATCTGCTTCTTGTCGTCTTCAATGGTCTCCGCCGGCTTCATGATCTTCCCATCCAGATAGCCCGTGAGCTGAGCACCACGCACGGCCGGGAGGAACTGAGCCTTCCATAGGAGATAATTCTCCCTGGTCAGTTTCTCGGATACGGCCGGCCCGAGCTTGGGGAGGGGAGCTGCCGACGTTGCCATGGGAGAGGGAGGTAGTAGATGTATCTTGGGAAGAAGATGCTCTGATTACCATGAGAGATTTTAGGGAAACGTGGTTGCCAAACTCGGCTCACCACGGGTACGTGTTATATAGGCCGGCAGACCGGCAAAGACCAAACAGATTACAATACGGAGTTATTACGATCTGGTCGATTGTATGGTTTACATCTTGAGGAACAAATCTACCTATCTATAACCGAACCAGATACAGTAACAACTCCTGAATTACATGTGAGGAAGGACTCTATCTCTAATACCCTCCCTCAATCTAAAGAATCTTTCTTCTGAAGATTTAGGTTGCCAACAAAAACTTGAAATTTCTGAGTCGACAAAGGTTTGGTGAATCCATCAGCAAGCTGATCATGAGTGGAAACAAACCGAACTTGTAGTTGCTTATTAGTAACCCTTTCACGAACAAAGTGGAAGTCAATTTCTATATGCTTAGCTCGAGCATGAAACACCGGATTTGCAGACAAATAAGTAGCTCCCAAATTGTCACACCACAAGCACGGAACATCTGTTAACACAACACCAAGTTCAGCCAACAAGGATTCCAACCAAATCACTTCTGCTGTAGCATTAGCCATCGACTTATACTCTGCTTCAGTACTAGACCTTGATACAGTTGCCTGTTTTCTAGCACTCCAAGACACCAGATTAGCCCCAAAAAATATAGCAAAACCTCCAGTAGACCGTCTGTCATCAACACTTCCTGCCCAATCAGCATCCGAAAAAGCACTAATCAAAGTAGACCTTGACTTCTGAATTTTCAGTCCAAGAGTTAAAGAATATTTTATATATCTCAAAATTCTTTTGACAGCAGCCCAATGTGTACTTGTAGGCGAGTGCAAGAACTGGCAAACCTTATTTACAGCATAGGCTATGTCAGGACGTGTCAAAGTCAAATATTGAAGTGCTCCAACAACACTTCTATATCTTGTACCATCTTCAGAACTCAGCGCTTCTCCCTCGTGTAGCGAAAGTTTTTCTGTAGCAGATAAAGGCGTAGACATTGGCTTGCAGCTAGTCATACCTACACGAGCTAGAATATCTTGTGCATATTTTTCTTGTGATAACAGGATTCCATCTCTTTCTTCTTGACTTCAATCCCGAGAAAATAGTGCAAGTTACCTAGGTCTTTTAGAGCAAAATCCTTCTTTAAATCTTGTACTGGAGGTTTTGCTATATTTTTTGGGGCTAATCTGGTGTCTTGGAGTGCTAGAAAACAGGCAACTGTATCAAGGTCTAGTACTGAAGCAGAGTATAAGTCGATGGCTAATGCTACAGCAGAAGTGATTTGGTTGGAATCCTTGTTGGCTGAACTTGGTGTTGTGTTAACAGATGTTCCGTGCTTGTGGTGTGACAATTTGGGAGCTACTTATTTGTCTGCAAATCCGGTGTTTCATGCTCGAGCTAAGCATATAGAAATTGACTTCCACTTTGTTCGTGAAAGGGTTACTAATAAGCAACTACAAGTTCGGTTTGTTTCCACTCATGATCAGCTTGCTGATGGATTCACCAAACCTTTGTCGACTCAGAAATTTCAAGTTTTTATTGGCAACCTAAATCTTCAGAAGAAAGATTCTTTAGATTGAGGGAGGGTATTAGAGATAGAGTTCTTCCTCACATGTAATTCAGGAGTTGTTACTGTATCTGGTTCGGTTATAGATAGGTAGATTTGTTCCTCAAGATGTAAACCATACAATCGACCAGATCGTAATAACTCCGTATTGTAATCTGTTTGGTCTTTGCCGGTCTGCCGGCCTATATAACACGTACCCGTGGTGAGCCGAGTTTGGCAACCACGTTTCCCTAAAATCTCTCACGCCGGCGGCGGCTTCGTCTTCCCGGCGCCTCCGACGACCTCCACCTGGACGACGATCTTCGCGCCGCCCACCTTCTTCCGCAGGTAGCTAGCTGGTCAGGCTGACTGCACTCTTGCAAGCACGACACGTACGACGGCAAGAACAGAGCAGTACGGTTAGCTCTGCCGCTGCCACCGACGATCAACCTCGCGTGAGACTGTGAGTGACACGACAGTGTGAGCAATTCATGCTTATATTACCGTGTGTGGTGGCGACTAGGTGCAGATATAAGTTTTGATATGCTTCAGAAAGCCTGTTGCCTGACTATTAGAGCAACCTTACTCTGGTATATAGTCTCCCTGAGACGGTTCCAGGAATCTCAGTCATGGACTGCACTCATTTTTTCAACATAAATAGTCCTATTCATCAGGTACAAAATGACGATTCGGAACTCATCTATCGGGGAAAGGGAGAACAGGTCGCTATCAGTCCTTCTGTGGACTGTGGTAGAACTACGAAATTTTGCTCAAAATGCTACATATATGCTATGAGAAAACTAGTACTCCGTAGAGTACACGCAAGATCTAATAGACAATAAATCTCTCTCTTTTGTAATAGAGGAATATAACAAAAAGGGGAAAAGAAATCAGCAATCAACAATATAAAATAAATCACGAGTAAGATCCAACAGATAAAAAAATAAAAACCACCAATGATGATATAAAAACATATATATACACCCACAATTAAATACATACTATTATCTATTTCCACTATTAAAATAATATTCATATATGTGACGATCTTGACAGGCACCCAACCTCAATAATGAGAGAGAGAGAGAGAGAGAGAGAGAGAGAGAGAGAGGACAACGGTCTCAAGGGCTTCAACCTCCTTGGGCCTTGGCCATGAACCCTTGCTATTCATAGATCCTAGACGGAGGGAATTTTGCCCCGCTAGGGCCATGTCTTCCATCCTTGTTTTGTCGAAGCCTCTATCGAGGCTTTGGGGAGTAGGACCCTGCTCAATTCTGCCAACACCATTCTTGCTCTCAAATGTTACAGAATGTGCATGGGAGTCAATCAATATATAACTGCCAGCCGATCCATGGTGTTGGAGACAGGAGAGATATGTTATGTACTTTTTATTTGAGTTGATGCTTGTTTTTTCTCAATATATCTGAATGGATTAGTAATCATTTTATAGTGTCTGGTATCTCATTTTCTTCGTTTTCATATGAGCATAGGTTTCTAAAATTTTCCATTTATTGTGCATTTTACTTGAAAATGTCACTTGAATTGCAATTTTTATCTCTTAAACCATGAAATGGTGTGTAACTAACTTATGCATTAATTAACTTATATTTCCTTTTTTACTTGCACCTGCTATTCTTTTTGTAAGTAATGGTATAGGTGAGTTACGAAGAAGCAGCTATAGAGGTAAGTCCTTCAATAGGAAATGAGGTGCCCCCAATTCATAACTACGGAACTACTACCTCCGTTTTCTATTATATGACGTGGCTTAGCTTATTTTCAGCTAACCGATATCATATATTAAAGGATGGAGGTAGTACTAATTATTAGTACTTACTAGATACTAAGATTTTGTAGCCCAGACACCAGTTCATGTTGTAATTAGATACCTATTGATGCTTTTCTCATAATGGTAAAATCTCTATAAAAATGTAGGGGTATTTGAGGTTAATATTTTCATAAATATGGTGGTGGAATTGGAACTTTTATCACTTGAATGATGCAATGTGCAACAAACCTAGGCATTAGTTAAATTATGCTTTCTTTTTCTTTTTTTTGACACTTAGCTTCATTTTTTTTAAATAAAGGTAGATGTGCATGGATAACAAGAAGCAACTACATATGTGAGTATTTTTTTTCATGATAATAATGGTGGATAATTTATATGAATAAATATCTTTGTGGGTTAATATAATATCGTAGCTGTGGAATTGCCACTTTTATGTCACCAATTATGCATTAACTAATCATGTTGTCTTTTCTTTGTGCACTTAGCTTTATTTATTTTACTCTTATATATCCATATCATTAAATCCTTAAAAGATACATGGTGTTAACTCTCAAGTACTAGAAGCTAGAAACGACATCCATATTAACTCTCAAGTACTAGAAACGGCCTTCCTGTAAAACTTCATATACTCATGCTGTTTAGATGCGGTACGTACGTTGCATGCAAGGCTAGTTTTACATGATGTGGCAGCCGGCCGCTTGCTCTTCGCAGGGGATCATCAGCGGCGGCGGGTGGTAGTGACCGTGCCACTGCTGCCGCCACTGTTGATGCATCTCCTCCAGCTTCTTCTTCTCCTCCTCCTCCTTCTTCTTCTCCTCCTCCTCCTTCTTCCTGTCCTTCACTTCCTCAACCAGCTGGATGTCGGCGCTGCGAATAACCTTCTTGCGCAGGCGGCAGACCAGGCAGGTGGTGTCGATGCCGACGCCGACAACCTCCAGCTGGTCCTTGTCGTCGCCGGTGATCGCCACCGAGCTCACCCCTTATACATGCATATATACATATAGAGCTGTTTTACAATGATTGGTGAGGTACCCAGAGGTACTGAAAGTATCTGGTATTTTGAGTAAAAAATTAAATTAAATACAAAAGGGTAACCTTGCTTAATTGGGAACTATTTGTGAGAAGATTCAGAGGCAAAAATCTTTGGGGAAATCAAAGACCAAGCGCCGGCGGAGGAGAAGCAAAGACGGTGAAAAAAACACATTTTTTCGCCGCTAGAAATTACCCTTATGCCCTTTTTTAATTTCAAAGAAATATTAAATCAATATAGTGGGTCCCATCATTTTTGGGTACCTGGTCTCACGAATTTGGTACCTCTGGGTACCTCCGGGTACCTCTATTTAGGTATCTTTGGGTACTTTCTTTATTTCCACCGTCCGATTTCTCGAAACGGATGGCTCTAATTAATCCCAATTATTAATATGCTATTAACAACCGACGGCTATGCATTGCAGCTAGCTCGTGTGTGATGATGCGCATACCGTGTACTTTGGCAGCCAGCGCCATGGCTTCGGTCCGGTTCTTGGCGCTCGGCATGCCTAGCTTGATCACGATCTTTTTCTGCAACAACCACACAAGCCTAGCTCACGTCAGCTCCCAGCAGCAGGGCACACGCTCATGCATATACATGCATCGCGACAGAAAATAAAGAGCAAAGCGGAAGGATATATTAAGTTATCTAGCAGAGTAGTGAAATGGATCCCGTGAGCGTGAGGCCTTTATTACCGGCTTGGACATCGTCTCGCTCGATCGAGCAGCCGAGCAACTGGGGCGAGAGAGAAAGAGTACTGCAGCCAAGACCTGATGGTGCGTGGCTGCACTGATCGGCGATGTGTGTAATGCAAGCCAAGAGCAGCAGGCCTAGCTTGTGAACGAGCCAGCTACTCTCTCGGCTCGTTTATATACAGGCGCTCGCGGTGGAGGAGAGGCGACGCCTGAGGCGGCCCTGAGGAATATGATGGCAAGAAAAATGCTAAGGAGAGATAACCCTAGACGAGAGAGGACCATACGTAACATAGTACACAGTACTCCGTACGTTGCAAGAACATTCGTGGCTGCTAACAAGTTTTCCAAGTAAACTAATTGCGACAACGGACAACTCCAACTGATTAGGACGACACACAGAAAAAGACCGGGTCGATCGATCGGGGGAGGCGATGTCTCCGGGCCGGGCCAAACGGTGTGTTTATTGTCACCGGACAAATCTCTGATCGCGCGCGCTGCCGCTCATCCGAGGGCACGACCGCGCACTAGATCTTTCGAAGTCGTTCAGCCACGGGACGAGACGACTGACTTAACTGATAGCAATACAGTCCGGCGAGCACGATACGATAAAGGGACAGAGGATTCAACAGCATGATGTAATGCAGAAGACGAGCATAGCTTAGTTGGTGATAGGAGCTTAGATATACGCTACCAATGTCACCATCCACATTTGAGTAATTATCTTTGGTTAAAACTTACTAGATGCAAATTCTCTTTTGTATTCTCCATGCATGGTATTAGACAATGGTATGATTATATTCTACTATTACAGTATGATATACTCCTTCCGTTTTAAGTTATAGTTCGTTTGATTTTTTTACTCTAAGTTTGACCGTCGTTCATCTTATTCAAAATTTTGTACAAATTATCATATTTTTTATGGTGGCTTGCTTTATTAATAAAAATCTTCAAAATGCCTTAAATTTGACTATATTTTTACAAATATTTTGAATAAGACGAGCAGTCAAATTTGTGGTAGAAAAAGTCAAACGATTTATATTTTGGAATAGGTAGTAGTAGATTTTAGAAGGACAAAAATATTATAATAATTATATTTTTGTTTTTATATATGTTATAGTGATAATTTTAATATACTTGTGACTCGCGAGCCTAACGGGCCAGCTTAAGCTGTTAACAAGACGAACCAAACCAGATTTTGTGCTTGTTCTCTTGACGAGCCAAACTGAGTCAGAATGGCTCGGCATCCACTTCTAGCGGTGTGGATAACAATGGACCTTGTGGCGAGGAGCGAGTAAAAGACATGGGAAGAGGATGGTGGGTCCATGGAGTGCCCTCTATCTCTATTTATAAAATGTGATTAATTAGAGTCTACTTTATACCCCTCAGACCATATATTCAATTATTTTATATTATATTATTTGTTATTATCTTTGGAGAGTACATTTGATTACAGATCCAACTACTTATTATAGTTTAAATTTTTTTGCTAGATTATTGATAAATAGTTGTAAAGTTTGAACATTCATATGTGTATGCACCCCACAAACAGGAACGGAAGGAATATGTCGTGTTGTATCGGGGAAAAAGAATAGGAGGTTGCCAAACAAAAAGCAAAAGAAAAGCAATCTATACCATTTCTGATCCAGATCTAAGAGCATCATCCTCACTTGGCATAAGATAAATCCATTTTTCAGGCATCTAAACAATAGCATCACCCGTGAACATCCGAGTCAACAATTCATCTCACTTCACCATGCAAAGAAGTGTCGCTTAGAATGCACTTGATATTATTAATAAGGGTCCCTCGGTGGTTCTGGCTTCGCCTCTAGCTCTCTGACGCAATGTTGTAGCGGCGCTGTGTGGTACTGTTGTGCAAAGCTAAAATACATTTGGAGGTAGAAAATGAACTAGATTGAGAAGGAGCTGGTGAAGCCGAAAATTGTGGCTTCACCGACTTTGACTAGGTGCCATAGTATTAGTACTACGATACTGAAGCCGAAATCCCCAAGACCCATACCAAACACGCCCTAGACTTCAAATTAGTGAGTCTATCTTGTCGGAAACCAAATATTGAGCCGATCTTCGCCCCAATTCTACGAATAGTCTATGCATGCGATCGAGGTTGAAGAGAGAAAGAAAGAAAGATCCGTGTTTACCTGCTAGTATTTCCGTCCAACGATGCGTGACAGGCGACGACGACAGAGGGGCCGTGCACCATTCCATGGACCTTTCAGCCTGTGCAAACGTTCAAGGCATCAGGAAGGTAGCACGGCCAATCGTCCTAGACTCCTAGCCACGATCGAACACGCTGCTGCTTCAGACAGCAATGGCTGTTGGTGCCAGAATTCAATACGTGGCACCGAACAGATAAATCGATGGTACAGCAGGATAAAAAACATAGACCGGAAACGAGTAGGTAAAACAGTCTGTATCACTTTTTCTTTTTTAATCATTCTTTTTACAGTGTACAGAGACCGCCTTTTATAGTAGCGATTGGGATTTCACTTTACTCCCGGTACCCCTTACCTGCTCCGCGCACGCATGACCTTATTAGACAACGGCCCGGGGTACCGTGAGGATTTTACATCAGAGTACAAACTCAAATTGACTACGTTACATAGAACCTTTCCCAGATCTATCGATTATGCAAGCACCAGGAAACTGGCTCTGTCTTCGGGTCGCCGTTTCTTGGCTGCAGAACCTTTTTTTTTGCGCGTCCGAGCCTCAGACCTTGTTATCAGACGCGGACATCTCTCTTGATGCTCCCGGGATCGGCACCTTGTCACTCGACGCAAACCTCCTCTTGGCTCGCACGAGTCCTTGTCGTCAGACGCAGACCTCTTCTCGACGCGTCTGAGCCTCGCATCTTGTTATTAAACGCGGACCTCCTCTTGGCGCGCGCGAGTTCCGCATCTTGTCGCCCGACGCAGACCTCTTCTCGACGCGTCGGAGTCCCGCACCTGGTTATTAAACGCGGACCTCCTCTTGACGCGCGCGAGTTCCGCACCTTGTCGCCCGACGCAGACCTCTTCTCGACGCGTCGGAGTCCCGCACCTGGTTATTAAACGCGGACCTCCTCTTGGCGCGCGCGAGTTCCGCACCTTGTCGCCCGACGCAGACCTCTTCTAGACGCGTCGGAGTCCCGCACCTGGTTATTAAACGCGGACCTCCTCCTGGCACGCGCGAGTTCCACACCTTGTCATCTTGGCGCGGATCCCGACTGTTGATGTTTTGCCTGTGTAGAAAATTAAAGAGCAGAGTACTTGCACTGGCTTTGTTGTTTAGGTGGACCGAACCTTTTTCCCAACGGAGTACACGGGAGTGCGTGAAATTGATCCCCAACAATGGCAGTAACCTGGCTGGCCCCTGGCCGACACGTACGCGATCGAATGCACAGCACGCGGAGACCAGCTGGTCGCCACATTGATAATGATAACCCAACGTCTCTCGCCGTGCCGGGTCGCCAAGTCGCCCCTAGCCGCCTGTCGGATACGAACTTGGATATGACGCTGTCGCGTGCGACCGGCCCGGCCGGTGACTAGGCATCCGCTTCCCTCTCCCGGCCGGCCGCCACCACCCACACCACGGCACCACTCGAGCGCTTCGACGCGCGGCCCCGCCGTAGCGCCGTTGCCGTAGCCGGCGGGGGCGCCGGCCGTGGCCATCCGCCCTCCATCTTTGGTCTACCGCGCGCGTGACAGCGTGTGATCGGCAGATGCAGATCATATATATCGCCCGGCGCGTCTAGTGTACGTACGCGAACGGCCGGGGGAGATCGATGATGGGCGTCGTCTCCGCGCAATCCCAGCTGATTAATTACGATCAGCCGCGAGGGCCGGGCGCAGAGACCGACCGAGCCAAATATTTGAGAAAAAATTGTCAAAAGGATGGAGTACTAAATGAGTGTAAAACTTTTTAAGAAATGAGTGTAAATTTGCGCGACGAGTCTAATTAGCCTAATTAATCGATGTTTTTGTTAAGTAATGTTACAGTAACCATCCTCTAGCCGTACGGTCACAGCCTAATTAGATAGGTCTCGTGAAATAGTCTAATATTGCGAAGATAGTTTTGTAAACTGATTTTATTTAATACCCGTAATTTTTTTGTCAAAGAGCGATAATTTTTTACCAGCCCAAAGAAACAGCCGTTCTACAAAGGCTACTGCAGTATACACAGACAGCACGACAGTGTGTTCCTCGAGGACTTTTGCGGTTTTAATTTGCTGCCCCACTCATCCAGTCTTCCGGATTCAGTCAGTGTCGTCCAATGGCGCATCAACACTTTGGCCCACCCACTTGCTGCGATCGTTGAGGGTCCAACTGTCCAGGTGAGAAGAAGAAAAACCTGCATCTGGTGTGTTCAGTTCCAAAAAGTGTATGGGAAAATTTGGGAAAAAAATCACATCGGATACTGTAGCGCACTGTAGCACTTTTCGTTTGTTTGTGGTAAACATTGTCCTACCATGATCTGACTAGGCTCAAAAGATTCGTCTTATCGTATACATCAAAACCATGTAATTAGTTTTTTTATTTACCTATGTTTGATGCTCCATGCATGAGGAGAGAGATTTGATGTGATAGGTGAATAGTGAAGTTTGGAGAGAGAATTTTTGGGAAGTTTAGGGAACTAAACACAGCCATCGTATCACCATGCCGCTGATTCTAGTCTTTTGGGTTCGGAAATAAATCCACTACGATCAAACAAATTTACCGTGATTTGTGCATATAAATTTGAAAGATGATTGTTTTTGAAATAAATCCACTACGATCAAACAACTGTTCGGTATTCCCTCCGTCCCACAATAACAGGCCATTTAGTATTCAAATTTTGTCCCACAAAGAATGTTCATTTAGCTTTTACAGATGCATACATTAATACAAAAGTACATAGAGAAACGTAAAAGTAAAAGTGCGTAGAGAAACACATAGAGCCAATCAAATAGCTAGTTAATGCTACTTTGTAACTCCAATGAAGGGTAACATGGTCATTTGTCATAACTACTAATTTGTCTGATATTTTTCAAAACGGTCTGTTATTATAGGACGGAGGAAGTATGCTTCAAGTGACTGTTTTTGACAACTTCAACAACAATTCTAGATCGGCGTGCGATCTCCATCAGATGGCTGGGCTGTCTCCTCCATCCTCTCTGCCAGAGACGAACGGTGGTCACTCTTGCATGATGAGCGATTGACAATTATGATGTGAATTGATGCGAGTTTTGAATTGTGATGTGCAGGTGTTGGATGCAGCATATCAGTTAGTGACAGGCGATGAAGGTCAATTGAGGCTTGGATCGAGGAATCAGGTAATTCACGCAGGATCATAGGTGATCCACATCGTACATTTGAAGAGTAAGGGTGCATGAAGATTTTGCGTGGCGGTCATGCGGAGGCGCTTCGAGAAGTGTGCGGGATTTCCCTGTTTTAACGCGGATCCGAGGACACGTGGTTACATCACAAAACTTGCGCTGAGGTGACGTAATGTCCTAAAGGGTGCACGGCCATCCCATATCCAAGGAATAACTTGGACTAAATTATCCTTACGCGGGATCACTTTGGTCATTTAACCATGGTCTATGTATATATGAGGGGGGGCATTTTGGTCATTTAGCCATGGATGCGATGAGTATAGGGCTCCTATATAAAAATAACAGGTCGAAGCCCTGAACAATTTTTTTATAACTCAAATCAAATCTCTCTTCGTGCTTTTTTAAAGAAGATTTTTATATTAGGCGGAAGCCATGAACAAGTAGCTTTTTATATTTCAAATCAAATCGTGGCCCACGGCGCGCTAGCAGGCCAGGCGGCCCGGCTCGCTGCGGCTGCAGGCGGGTGCCAGCGGACCATCTCGCGGCGCGCGCAGGCCAGGCGCCGGCGGCACAGGCGGGACTCGCGCAGGCCTGAAGCGCGGCGCGGTCCAGCGCTCCTGTGGGCCAAGCAATCCCAGGTAACTAGGTAAGTGAGGTATGTTTTCTCCTCATTTTCTTCCTGAACTAATTATTTAGATCAGTGATAAATTAGGGCATCAGTTATGTCGATGCTTCTGTGCTACAGTACTTTGGATTGCCCTAGTCACTCTTAGGGATCCTGTCATGAGTTGATTGGGTTATTTTGGCCCTGTTTAGTTCCTGATCAAATCATCAAACTTTTAAAAATTCTCTCTTCAAACTTCACTATTCACCTATCACATCAAATCTCTCTCCTCATGCATGGAGTACTAAACGTGGGTAAATAAAAAAACTAGTTGCATGGTTTTGATGTACACGACGAGACGAATCTTTTGAGCCTAGTTAGATCATGGTAGGACAATGTTTATCACAAACAAACAAAAAGTGCTATAGTATCCGATGTGATTTTTTCACTTCATTTTTCACCTTTTCTCACGAACTAAACACCCCCTCTGATGACTAATAGAAAAGCTTTTGAAGTATAATCGGGACGTACGCTTCTAGACTATGACTTGCGAGGTCGTGGGTAGTGCTCTGGACGAACCTAGTTGGGAGTTGCACTACATGGATAGAATATCGTTGGTTCCCTGTTCCATACCAGGCTTCGTTCTAGTAAGTTGTACTCCCTCCGTCCCATAATAATATAAAGGTCTCCAAGGATTCAAACACGAAAAACAGCAGTGGGAGAAAATGATCTTTATACCCCTCATTTTACACTACCCACCAACTATCCACCCACTCACCAACCCCATTTAATTTTGTCCTATCCTTCCAGGTCCTTATATTTTGGTAAAAAATTTGAACCCTCTAGGTCCTTATATATTGGGACGGAGGGAGTATTTACATAGCACTATGTTCAAGGCCGTGTTTCTTTTCCGGTGGGAAATTTTTTTTCAAAGGGAATCTTGCATGCATGAAGTACTAAATGAAGTCTATTTGCAAAATCCATTTAGGAATGAGTGCAACTTTGTGCGACGAATCTAATGAGTCTAATTAATCCATGTTTTGCTACAGTAGTGCTACAATAACCATTCTCTAACCGTGCCTCATTAGATAGGTCTCGCGAAATAGTTCAATGTTCGCCCTGTTCGTTTGGATTGTTTCCAGCGAGCCAACAGTGTTTTCCTCTCAGCGAAAACCAGCGCCAGCCACCAGCCACCAACCAACCAGCAGTGTTTTTCTCTCAGCAAAAACCAGCGCCAGCCACCAGCCACCAGCCAAACGAACAGGACGGTTGTGAAGATAGTTTTGTAAACTGACTTTATTTAATACCTTTAATTATTGGTCAAGGAGGGTGGAAATATTTTTCCACCCCAAAGAAACACGGCCCAAGTTTCAAAGTTTCTAGGTCTTCCAAAATAAAAGTTTCAAAGTTTCTACACAACCAACTGGGTCATAGGACGCGCAAACGCTGACAAAACAAAACTTTGACGTTTCTTGGACTCGGGGTGTTGTCAGCAAGCAGTCGTCATCAGTCATCACACAACCAACTGGGTCATAGCACGCGCAAACGCTGAATTTTCTTTTTTAACACCACATAGTCACGCGTACCCAAGTTTTTATAGTATTTCATTTAAAAAATTGAACTTAAATAAAAAAAGAAAAGGTATGTGCAAACAAAAAAAAGTAGTCTACTTCTCTATATGTTCCCGATAAAAAATATCCAAAACATAAAACCCGACATAAACATCGAATGGTTCAGAGAAACTAGAAAGCCTAGGGCGCGGCGTTTGCCGCGCCATCGTCAAGCCAGTGGTGATCTGTTTTGTAACTTGTGGCCTCCTGATATGTACATTGGTAGATATGTGTAAATTGATGTTTAAACTTTAATCTGGGCTGTTAGAATATATAACCTTTATCATATAATATTACTAAAAGTTCCATGGTCCCTATGCAAAATTCTGAGGGTCAAGGTCTTGGCTGCACATAAATACCCAAAATAGACATTTTGGAAGATATAAATGAGCACTTTTTTGGAACTCTTCAGCTACGAAATTCTTTACGGCAATACATCAAATAACTTGGCAGTTGGCAATACAATTTTTTTTTTCAAATACGCAATACAAATTGCATTACTGTGATAACCATTTGAAATTCTGTCCACCAGAAAGGATAACCACAATTGTACATCTGAAAATAATTTCCTTCTTTTGAAAGTCGTAAATGCATAATGGTATACTGGGTAAGCATTAGTTACACACTTAAACAGGATAGCTCGACTGAAGTTTTAAGTGCTCTTTAGAATTCTGATGTAATCTGCATTTCTTATGTCACTTCTACTTTTGTAGTTTCATGCTGTAATGTAGTTGAGTCACCAACATTCTTCTCTTTTTTTAGCACCTCAGATATGAGTTACCAAACTCTTTTAACAACCTTGAAGCTATCAATGTCCCTGCTCGTTGAGTTACCTAAATGTGCAAGTAGCAGTTGTCAGTGAGATATTACATTCTGTACATAGTAAGATCACAATTCACAAATCCTTGTCTGGATAATTTGAATGCCTGGATCAAAGGAATATGTGTTGGTCGATCATAGCAACAGATAACCAAGGCTGAATATCCTGTAATTTATCAGGTAAGTTAACACATTGTCAACCATCACAAACTTTGCACTTGCAGTGCCAAATACGATTTTAAAAGCACAATTACAGCTCATCATTAAAGGGCTATAAGCTGTTAAAGACCTGTGGGCATGCAACATTCTCTTGAATTTAATGTATCACATCACATGATTCAATAGTCCTGTGGACATGTCCAGCTCTGCCATATACAATTACTGAACATCACTATTTTATAAAACTTGAATGGCAGGTAACCAAGTCAAGCAACATAACATGATGATGATCATAAGTTGATAAAAAGTTGGCACAAAATCTGCATGGTTGAACGGAAGTTCCTGATTTTTGAAGAAAGGAGTATTCAGGGAAGTGAGCTAGAGTGCATTACTTATGGATACTACATAAGGGAATATGTGTTTTCACTTTGCTGTTTAACGTTGAATTCCATTTCTTAAGTTGGCTGGTATAATGGTCCCCTCTCCACAAACTTGAATTTAGCATAAACATTAAACATAGGCCTCTGCAGTGCGGGTGCCTAATATTTTAGATATGTAGTATGCTGTTTGTGGAGGATAGATAGATTAGAATATTTCCTGTAAGATTAGTAAGAACATTGCTAGTTATCTTGAGAGCCTCTCTGAACAACCCTCAGACATCTCCTCCATAAACATATAGCAGTGATATAGCATTGTAAAATATAATCAGAAATTAGCTAAAAGCTTATCGTTTCCATCTTCTCTTCTTATTTAATTACCAAATGCATTTTCAGATTTGCAAAGGTCTGATAAAATTTCAACTAAATCTAAATACACATACCCTTGCTCTAAAAAAATAAATACACATACCAAATGTCAGTGCTTCCATAGATTGCTTCCAAATCAGAATATAATATGTTTGCCATTGTAATTGATGTTCAGTTCATCTAAATGCCAGGTTTTATATTATTTCAGCTCGGCTGCAGCACTAATTTTAGAGTTGTGATGTATTTAGATGCCTAACAACATGATATTCTAGTTCTTTAATTTTCATTCTGCTTCTGAATAATTAATTTTTTCATGGTACAAACTTAGCAAATGCAGATATAAATTAGTAGGCCCCGTATCTCTAGATCGAATACTACTGCATCCTTGAGCCACGAGAGGCCTCATTGACAGCAGAGAGAGGAGCTGTGGAGGCCAGCGGCAGCGAGGGACAAGGGGTACCTGGGAAGGGGCGGTGCTGCACATGCACAAGGAATTGGCTGCAATGCTCGATGAGGACCTGGGTATCGGCAGGGCGACGGGGTCGTCGGCGTCGCTGTCACCTCCGCAAGAGTCCCTAGCTCGTTCAGGAGGCCGGCACCGGCGTATGCGCAGAGCGACGGCGGCGGGAGGAGAGGGCGCGGCTTAGCGGAAGTGAACCATGGGGAGGACATCGGCGGTGGTGATGGAGGGGATAAGAAGGGGAGCGAGGAGGCGTCGGTGCAGATGGAGGCTGCCGCCGGCGCGGCAGGCGGAGGGCACCGGTAGGGGTGGTAAAGGTACTAGAAATTTTTTTATGGATCGGACCGGATTAGGCCGGATCAAAATAACACTAGTTTTTGAGCTAAATTTTGTTAGGACCAAGTTTGATTGTGAAGAAACAAACGGGTCATGATCCGTTACCACCCCTAGACACGGGCGATGGAGGGGATGAGAGCTCGCGGGTTCACGGTCTTACGGGCGCGAGACCCGCGATGACACTCATTTTCGCCGGATCCTACGGTTAACGGGTTTGCGGGCGATGTGGATATCGCGCCCGCCCGCGGAATGACCGGCGTTTCGTCTTTTAGAGGTACCCACTCCACAGTCCACAGATAAATCAAGAGTGACAGGTAGTATTAGGACAAATCCAATAGGACACCTAGAGCAATTGGAGAGGCTGGGGTGTTTGGATAACTTTTAGCTAAAAATTTTTAGTCACCTCTCTATTTACATAGTCAGACTAAAGTGAGATTTAAATAGCATTAAATTCCAGATTTTCTCTCTTTCCTCTCTCTTCTCTCTCCTTTTAGTCACTTTTTAGTTGGGTCTTCCCTACTAGAGACTAAACTAATTTTAGCCACATTTTAGTCTCACCTGTTTGGTAATTTAGTCCCTCAAAGTGACTAAAATTAGTCAGATTAGTTTTAGTCACCCCAAAAACTGGATAACAGGCCTCCTTGTGGCCTCCAATTTTTAAAATACCAACTCACCAACACATAACGGAAAAATATCGGTCCTTTTGAAAATGTATTGTATGAACAGAATCGTAACAAAATATTATTAAGAATGATCCCTTAAACAACATGGAAGGAAATCTATTCGAGTTTTGAATAGAGAGAGAGGGAGAGGGGTGGGGAGTAACGGGAGTCAGACAAAACCGATTGCGACTTTGTGCTAGAGGAACAATACTAGGTACAGCAACGTGTGTAGGGTACAGCACTAGAGCCCTGACTATGCTAAACCAGGCCATCCATATTTTACCATAGGACCACTGCATACTCCCTCCGTCCAGATTTGATATGCGTATTAGGAGAAAGAAAAAAAATCCAAAATTGATATGTGTATTTATTGTTGGAGTCTGTGCCGCCTTGGACTGATTAGGCATGTCTGTTTGGAACTCGTAGACTATTCAGTACATGCATTTTTCAAGCCAATCAGCTTTTGCATGCCAGGAGAGATTAATTTCTCCTTGACCTCTGTGCTGCTCACTTATATGCATATAAAAGGTGGACGGAGGGAGTATATCGGATCAGAAGGTATTGATGTTCTGCCATGGACTGACAATGCGAAATGCTAAAGGTCATAACGTTTGAAATAGGTGAATAGTGACTATATGTCAATTGGTAAGGTTTTTTTATGATGAAACTTGTATAAATTAATTTGAGTTCTCAACTCAGCACTGTGTCGCGTTTTTCTAAATTTATTATAGAATTTAACCAGCGTTATTTTTCAGTGGTAAACGGTATGACCGGCCCAGTCTCTCGGAGGTGCTCGTTTGGGTAGTGTTTATGTACATATATTAGCATCTACGTCTGTATTGGTCTTTCTCTAAAAAAATTATAAAAGAACCAAAATTTCCAAACGAATGGACAACATATACCAAAACTGTTTGCTTTATATATGTCGCATGTCCTGCACATGACAGTACCGAACACGAATTTGGAACGAATATTTATGAATCAAATTAATGCAACAAAAACTCGATGCAAAAGCTGGCCGTTTTCCTCCCCCCGCACTTGGCTTGTCAGTTGTCACCACCACGGCGCCGACTGGTGGTGATAGTATCCGGCGGGGTAGTGGTAGTAATAACACGGCGGCGGGTCCACGGCCTTGGGCGGCTCCGGCTTCTTCTCCTCGGGCTTCTTGTCCTTCACCTCCTCCACCTTGAGGATGTCGGCGTGGCCCAGCTTCTTGCGCAGGCACTTGACCAGGCACACCGTGTCGACGCCCACGCCCACCACCTCCAGCTGGTCCTTGCCGCTGCCGGTGACCCCCATCGAGCTCACCCCTGCACATAACGCATCACCGGAACCGTCAGCACCGGCCAAAATGCGCGCGAGAGAAGAAGAAGCAAACATGGCAGAATGCGTCCGTACCGTCTGCTCTGGCGACGAGCTCCATGGCCTTGGACCGGCTCTTCTCCGACGACATGCTCACCTTGATCACGATCTTTTGCTGCAAACAAGAAGCAGAGGAGGGTCAGCGTCACGAAGCAGAGGAATGCAGAGAGCTGCAGCGAGAGGACCAGAGGTTACCTTCATGGCGTGCTGCTGGTTTACAGCGTCGATCTGCTCCTGAGGCGAGAGAGAGCAACTGGGGAAACAAAATTGGGGTCGGTAGAGTAGAGCGAGGCTGATCGATCGGGTGGTTTGTTCCGATCGTTGTTGTTGCTGTTGTTTGGCAGGTGCCTGCAACCAAGAGCTGAATTGTGGAGGGGCCAGCCATGGCCGGAGCCCTTTTATAAGAGGCGACGGAGCATACGAGTGAAGGCCAAAAGGTGAAAAAAAGCCAGCCATGGCGTAAGAACATTCGTAGCAGGTAACGTCCCGAGTAGACAAATGCCACCACCTAACTAAACTGACGCGTTTCCGAGGCTGGTGGTCAGGGTCAGATCGATGAGTGTCAGTGCTCGATCGAAAGATTCTTTCGGTAAACACATAGAGGATGACTTGACTTGTCTCCGGGCCGGGTCAACCCCGCGCATTGGCGCCCTTCTTTGTCAGCTGGAGCTGCGCGCTTCGTTCTCCGAAGCTGCGGCTGCTTCCTACGGGCGCAAACCAAGTGGAGTTGCTGTCAGCTGCCAGTGGTCCCTGAATCCTGATAACCAGCAAGGCCCTGTCCATCTCGTCCTAGTTTTATGCTAACAAAATATCATAAAGACATTGTAGACAAACCCACAATCATCGGTTGATGCAGTATTGTTGTCGTCCGTCCCGAAACGGTGCCTTTTGGTTCGGAAGTGGGAGGTGAATGTGAACGCCGACCGAGTCAACGACTGGTCATCGCAATGGAAAGTACAGTACTCTACTAAGTAGTACTCCGTATTTAGTAGTTACACTGGTACTAGTACTATAGTAGGTTCTAGCGATATGTTGTTTCAATGATGTTAAAGCTATCGCCACGGAGGTCGTCGGCAATCGGCGCCATCGTTTTCGGACAAACCTGGACTTTTCTTGGACTCAGGTCCCGCCAATGCGATACCGATACGGTCGCCAGTCATCGCCCCTAACGAACCCGGTCACGGTTTGCAAGCGCGTGATGAATTCAGAGGAACACGGAACGCACAAGTGGCGCTGATCAACTGATCAAGTGGCCAACATGGCATTCCTCCCAAAAAAAAAATGCCAACATGGCAGCGCTCGACGGGAGCCAAGTTCTGCTTTCTGTTCATGCAGCTTCAGGCTTCAGATCAAGTTCAAAGAGGCCATGATTTGGATTCAGACCACACATATGGTGGAGTATTTCTTTGGCTATTATGCTATCCAGTATACATCACATCATTTGAGCAAAAACATAGGTTTATTCTATACTGACTAAAACAAGAATCATTTACATTGCATCACCCCCAGATCCAAGTAGGCAACGGAGCGCCGTACTGAGGGTCAGATAACAAATGGTTTCTTCTCGGTTGCTCCATCCATACAATGAGTCAATGACAGGCCATGGAACCCGTCGCAGGACAGGCAATTTCTGGTCTTAAACACGCTTAGCGACATCAGTACATCACCAGTTTTGCCTCCGGTCTATCCTCTATGCCAACAAGATGTCCATGTACTTGGCTCGACGGCCTATAAGCCACGTTCACCAGAAGTCTCCACAAGAACAAGAACCTCCACTGAAGTGGTGGAACCTGTTGGCGTCTCGGACCACGATCTCCCTTTCAAACAGTTTGGACACCATCTTGGTGAACTCGTGGCAGTCGCCACACACCCTGAGGTTCTTGGCTATCCTTAGGGGCGTACCTGGACGAGTGCTGATCAATCCGAATGCTATTGCAAGCCTCTCGCTGTGTTTATGCAGCATATCTATCTTCTCCTTTTCGCTCACGTCGTGAAGGACGAAGCTTGTGTCCTCTGCGTAACCTTCTTTCCTCAGCTTTTCCGTTATCTCAGCAAGCTTGAGGTGGATTGCCTCTGAGTCTCTATGGGAGTGATCCCTTGCGGTGAAAGTGTGGACATTGTTCCCTATCTCCATCCAAGTGCAAGCTGGATCTTTTCTCAACCCCCGCTCTGACATCCTGGTTCTAACTTCTTTGACCTTGTTCCACTTTCCCATCTCCGCAAAAACATTTGATACAAGAATATAGTTGCCTGGGTTGTCAGGTTCCAGCTCAAGAAGCTTATTGGCTGCAACCAAAGCAAGGTCATGGTTTTTGTGGACACGACAAGCCCCAAGCAGTGCACACCACACCACAGATTTTGGTTCCATAGTCATAGACTCGATGAACCTGTAAGCAGCCTCAGTCTGGCCTGAGCGACCAAGAATATCAACCACACAGGCGTAATGCTCCTGCCATGGTTTTAACCTGTATTTGCTCATCATCATATCCAGATAGTATTTACCCTCATCAACAAGCTTCGAATGGCTACAAGCATGTAGCAGAGCAAGAAAACAAACATGGTCAGGAGTCAGACCAGTCTGTA
>OAMR01000001.1:7751029-7771183 GCA_900205405.1 Echinochloa crus-galli | reverse complement strand
CTCTTTTTTTTTAAACTTGTGGGGGCAGAATATTCGGTTGTTGCTGGTCAAGTGAAGGAACGACATGCCACCTCGCAGTGCTGGATCTGGCGGATAAGGAGACAAAGGTGGGCTGTGTCTGTGACTGTGGCGGTGTTTAGTTCATGTGAAAAGGTGAAAAGTGAAGTGAAAATGTCACATCGGACACTGTAGCACTTTTCGTTTGTTTGTGGTAAACATTGTCCTACCATGACCTAACTAGGCTTAAAAGATTCGTCTTGTCGTGTACATCAAAACCATGTAACTAGTTTTTTTATTTACCCACGATTAATTAGGCTCAAAATGTTTGTCTCACAGAGTACAACAAAATCATGTAATTAGTTTTTAATTTCATCAACATTCAGTGGCAGACGAGCGCCTAGGGCCACTATGGCCACGGCCCTAAGCGCTGGACCAATTTCTCCACGCTGTAGCTACTGTAGCTACTTAAGGCCGTGCGGAGCAATAATCAGCATTTAACCTTGACCACGCACTATTCTCAGTTGGCTGTCACGGGAGGCTCATCAGGAGAAGGCAAAACAAAAACATGAAAGATAGATGCATGATAAAGCTGCGTAGACAGGACAGCAGCATCACCTTTTGGCTGCCACATGAAATAATGGTGCAATACTTAATTGCGCGGTATCAAGAGGATCTCCGGTGGTCTGCCTGCCGTGCATGGACGACGCTGTGGTAAAAAAAAACGAAAAGGAAACGCTGGAGCATTTTACCTGGAGCAGTGATCCTCCAAGAAGCCGCCCAGCGTGTTGGAAGCATGGGGCGTGAGGAACCTGAGGGTCTCACCGAGCAGCGGCCACCCGAAGCTGCCCCTGGGAGCCTTGGGGTTCAGGAGCAAGGGCAAGAAGTGGCTGAGCACCAGGGCCAGGAGCGAGGCGAGCAGGATCGCCAGAGCGGCAAGCGCGAGCTCCCCCGCCATCATCGGCAACCACTCCCAAGTTTCATATCATGGAGCCTGCAAAGAAGAATCTCTCGCTCTGCCTATGTATATATATGTATATATATGTATATATGTAAGTATGAATAATGCTTCGCTTAGCTTGCTCAATGCTCACACAGCTCAGAGCTCAGCTCACCCCTGACCTGGGCTGCTGGTTGCTGCTGTTCCCTTCTCTTTCTCTAGAATGCAAGGCGAGGGGGGAGCTATATAGTAGCAGAAGCGAGGCAGGAAGGATCTTGGCAAAGGGAGAGGGAGGGAAAGATTGTAAAGATGTCTGATCCAGTTGCTACGATGCTACCCTAGTTATCTTTTCTGTTCAATAAGATGGTGGGTGTTGTCATTTCCAGTTTGTGTGCTTGTGGAACTCTTCTGAGAATGTCAGCAGCGATTGTTTTGCATGTACATGCACGTATGTTGAAAATGTCGTCCTCATGAATAAATGATGCACAGGAATGAAATGATATTTATCACATGCTTTTGTTTTGAATGAGAAATTGTTGTTTTCCTTAAGCAGCTGATTATGTTAGTTTAGTGACAGGGCATTGTGCATATGTTGAAAGGTCGTCTTCATGAATCAATGATGGGCAGGAATGAAATGATATTTCTTACATTCTTTTGTTTCCAGTGAGAATTGTTGCTTTCCTTAAGTAGCTGATTATGTTAGTGCCAGGGCAGCGTGAATGACATAGTATACACTTATCTCAAAAAAAAGACATGGTGTACACTTTCGAATTTTAGTACAATAAGGCAATAGCCGAGTCTCAAACAAAATGGCCTATTAGCTCAGTTGGTTAGAGCGTCGTGCTAATAACGCGAAGGTCGCAGGTTCGAGACCTGCATGGGCCAAAATATTTTTTTCGCACTTTCGTCAACTACCAAGCTGTGTGTTTTTGCACTTTTTTTTTTGGACACTTCGGTCTCAGCTCTCACATTTTTTTTCGCATTTCCGTCAACTATCAAGCTGTGTGTGTGTTTGCACACTTTGGTCTCGACTCTCAAGCTTTGTATGCGTATGACGCGCCCTGCTCCGCAGCAAACTTTGCTGGACGATCAAATGGCAAATCTGGACAGCCTTTCAGACTTCAGTCATCTGTGGACCCTGGTGTTTTGTTCTGGACAACCTTTCAGACTTACAGTCATCTGTCGACTGGTGTCTTGTTTTACAGTAATTTGTCCAGTTCACAGCTCCGTAGATATCTAGCGTTCGTCTCATCCTCTGCTCTGCCTGAAGCGACCATTCGGCCAAATTCAAATGAGATGCCTGATTAATAGCACTCATCAAATGTATGAAAACTCATAAGATGATAGGTAAAAGCCTTCTGAATCCCAGGAGCCCAATCTTCTCGTATAGAATAGTAGTTGAGCGAGTGGAGAATGTTACAGGGTGAAGTGAACCAACCACCTCAAGCAATTGCCATGGACAAAATATATCTACATCATGTACATCATCAAATCACAGTCTCAGCTGCCTCATGCTAGCTACTTACAAGCTAGTGCTCAGTGTGCCTTTTCACTTCATGAACCCCCTCGCCGCTGACGACCATTCATGGACATGGATGTCCCGGCGCAGGCACCATTGAACTGATGAACTCGCCGTGACTGGAACCTTCAAGCCAGTCAAGATTCAGGGCATATTGGCTCGATTTCTATCGGCAGACCTCTCTGGAACTCCACGTACGGGTATGCCATTGGAATGTCATCGCCATCGATTTTCCATCTGCGATGAAAAATTTTCAAGAGAGGGGAAGGATGATCAGCTACGGTAAACTGTAACTAACTCTATTACTCCCAGAAAACAATGCAAGGTCCTTTGTCACATTCAGATGGTCGCAGATTATTATGAACCGGATTTGACAGTTTGATCGCACAATAGTATTATTTATCTGGTTTGTTAGTGCCACTCAACTTGCATAGCCTATTTGTAGAAAACTCCATATTGCA
This sequence comes from Echinochloa crus-galli, assembly GCA_900205405.1. Taxonomy (NCBI): domain Eukaryota; kingdom Viridiplantae; phylum Streptophyta; class Magnoliopsida; order Poales; family Poaceae; genus Echinochloa; species Echinochloa crus-galli. The sequence continues at coordinate 7,768,266 of OAMR01000001.1, read as the reverse complement.
TGTCTGCACCCATGCTTGTACTCTGTGTTGTCGTCTGATAATATGTTCTACAGTTCTGGATCCAAAGCTACATGAGATTTAATTTAAGACTACTTGCGGTCCCTGTCGATGAAAACATAAATAAGAGAGGCCACTGGTACGCCATAACATTCTTGCCATTACTTGCAATAGTTTGTGTTACTAGTGTGACACTGCTAACCTTATTATTCCGCTTCCTTGTCCATGTTTGTCTCATCAATTTCACTATTCAGCGTTGTTGTCATAACCTTCTTGTTGCCATTCCTTACTAGTATGTGTTACAAGGTTAAATCCAATGATTAGTGCATTATTCTGCTTTACTGTTCCTGTTTGCCATTAAATTTAACGCTGTCCCACCACATTAGTTTCTTATGTCGGTTATCAGAAATGTCATTGATTTGCCAGTTTTGTCGTTGTGACTATATCAGTGATTTATGTATGCATCTCCAACTCTGCTAGGACAAATATTCCCCTTTGCTTTTACCTATAATTGAGCACAAGGTGATGGAGGAAGAAAGCAGCCTCTACTTTGGCAAGCTCCGATCCTGGGCAGAGCCGGGGCCCACCGCCAAACGGTGTAAACCTCTTACTTGTCCCTTGGCTTGAACCCTGGTACAGCAATATACCAGATAATAAGTCATGCGTGCATATGAATCAAGCCACGAACAAGAACAACATCAAAGAAACCAAAAGAAAAAATGAAGCAAAGCCAAGGATGCTGGCTTTAAATGAGAGGAATCATGGCCAGGACCATTGACAACAGGCACTACAGCCTCAGGGAGCCTGCTTGGCATCTGAAGACACCATTATAGTTGCGGGTAATTATGTCACAGGTGGACACTCACTAATTAAAGGCAGCAATTAGTTAGAGTACACGCTTTAAAGAAGATTCCCTAAAAGCCCCAGATAAGCTTCTTTGATAGGTGCTCTGGCCTTTTAATTGTATATTTCAGGTTTGAATAAGTAGCTTATTATCACAAAGCTAAGCTGTTAGTAAGTATGGGCTGACTGGAATGAAATATCACTGCCAATATACTACATCCGTCCTGAACTAGCTATGCACCTTGACAAGGGAATCACCTTATATCTTGGGACGGATGCAGTAGATGGCACATCGAAAAATACTACTGATGAACAGAAAAGAGCATACCTCCCATCTACAGGGCTGAAAATGTTGGGCGTTTCCATGAAGCGAGGGGTTCAGATGAACAGCACTGAAAACGGGTAGGACCTTCCAGCCAGATGGAATCAGATACTCTGCAACAGAGCAAAAGGGAGAGCCACTTGCTTTTGAGCATCTTCGTCTATCAAAAGCTAGGTGTTTCTAGGCATAACAATGCTTAAAAATCAGGCTTAAAGGTGCGAACATCCCCTCTGCCTGATCCATTATCATGTGATGAGCACAAATGGAATCTGCAACGAAAGCCTCAACGCGATGCTGATGCAGGGCCTGTGTTTACCTTTGTATCTGACATCTTTGAGCGCCTTCCTGTGGACGAACTTGACGATGTTGCCGCATCTCAGCGCCTCGTTGATGACCTGCAAAGAGAATGCACATAAGCATCACACGCACAACTAGTCTGAATATCGACAAAATGTCATATTTCTGTAACTAGTGAATGGCCATCTTACATGTTGGGTATATTCCATCTTCTTGTAGTCTTCTGAAGTCAAGCGCTCCTCCTTCCCCTTGTTGGATCTTATGCTGTCGTGCTCCTTCTGCGCTCATAGCATGTTCATTCACATATAGTTTACTGATGGGTGATGGCCGCCATCTACCTATATATCTAACTACCACTCCTCTGAGTCTTAAGGGTTGAAAATCTTGGGTATTATTACCTTGACCAGGTTCAGATCTTCTGCAGACTGACCGAGAAAATACACGACCATGGAGATCAAGAGCGAGGTGGTCTCGTATCCTCCCAGCAGGGAGTCCAGCACGAAGCTCACTTTCTCCTCGTCGGAGAGCTCATTGCTTGTCAGCAGCACGTCAAGGAAATCGCCCTTCTTGCATGACCCTGCAGGGCTCCTCCGCTCCTCGATGATGCCCTTCACAGTGCAGGATATCCTCTCCCTGGCCTGCGAGTTATTACGAGGAGCAGCAAACGACAGAGTAAACCACTGTTACATAGTACTGTGATCATCATAGAGCTCTTTTAACGTAAGCATACCATCATAATAACGCATCTTTTGTTCATGTAAACATGCCATGTTTTTTTTCCTATTAACGTAAGCATGGTGTGTCTGCTAATAAAGACATGTCTGGATGATTGTTAACTTGTTACCTGGACAGCCTTGGCGTATGGGGTCCCTGGGATGTAGAGAGGGAAGGAGATGAGCCCCTTCATGAATGCCAGGAAGTCCTCCAGTATCCTGGCGGTCACAGGCTCCTCCGGTGACAGCCCCAGCACCTGCTTCACTATCACGCTGAACGCGAACTGTGCTTCGCAAGGACAGAGAACGAACACGTACCCCGCCGCGCGCACCAGAGGAGAAGAGAAAAAAGGCCCCGGTAAGTCAAAGTCTCCATAGAAAAAAAAAACAGGGTTCGTGCAGTAGCAGTAGCAGCAGCAAGTAACAACATGTTGATGCACGTCGGGTGACATGTTCAGTGCTTTTCTCTCCATGTCTCAAGGGATCATGCTGATGACTGTTGACTGCTAACCTTTCTTGCCTCCTCGCAGAAGGCGATGACCCTGCCGCCGCCTCCGTCGCCGGCGTCGGCGTGGCGGCGCCATGAGCCGACGACGTGCAGCGCGATCTTCTCGATGTCGCCAAGGTAGCTGGGCTTGAGCTTGGTGGAGGTGACGAGGGCGAGGGCGAGGTTCCTGAGGCGCTTGTGGTCCTCGCCCAGGACCACGAGCATGGAGGACTTGCCCAGGATGCCATGGATCGGCCTGGGGTAGCTGCACTGAAACAGCCGCTCCTCGTTCTGCAGGATGAAGTGGTTGAGGTCCTGGTCGCAGGACACCACCGTGGGGGTGCAGAACAAGTGGGACTTGAACACCCGCCCATACCTGCAGCAGGAGCAGCAGCAGCATCAGCATCCACGACCACAGCAGCGTCAACACATTACTTCATTATATTCTTAGTTACGGCGTGACACCATGTTAATCAATACTTCTTAGTTACTGAGCAATAATCAGCATTTAACCTTGACCACGCACTATTCTCAGTTGGCTGTCACGGGAGGCTCATCAGGAGAAGGCAAAACAAAAACATGAAAGATAGATGCATGATAAAGCTGCGTAGACAGGACAGCAGCATCACCTTTTGGCTGCCACATGAAATAATGGTGCAATACTTAATTGCGCGGGGGGCAACAAGAGGATCTGCGGCGGTGGTCTCTGCCTGCCGTGCATGGACGACGACGCTGTGGTAAAAAAAAAAGAAAAAACGAAAAGGAAAGCTGGAGCATTTTACCTGGAGCAGTGATCCTCCAAGAAGCCGCCCAGCGTGTTGGAAGCATGGGGCGTGAGGAACCTGAGCGTCTCGCCGAGCAGCGGCCACCCGAAGCTGCCCTTGGGAGCCTTGGGGTTCAGGAGCAAGGGCAGGAAGTGGCTGAGAACCAGAGCCAGGAGCGAGGCGAGCAGGATCGCCAGAGCTGCCAGCGCGAGCTCCCCCGCCATCATCGGCAACCACTCCCAAGTTTCATATCATGGAGCCTGCAAAGCAGAATCTCTCTGCCTATCTATATATATATATATGTATATATGTAAGTATGAATGCTTCGCGCCTTCGCTTAGCTTGCTCAATGCTCACACAGCTCAGAGCTCAGCTCACCCCTGCCCTGGGCTGCTGGGTGCTGCTGTTCCCTTCTCTCTCTGGAATGCAGGGCGAGGGGGGAGCTATATAGTAGCAGAAGCGAGGCAGGAAGGATCTTGGCAAAGGGAGAGCGAGGGAAAGGAGGGAGAAAAAATAAGGCTGCCTTTTGTTTCCTTTCTTTGGCCTCCTCCTTTTCGTTTATTTATTCAGTGTTCTTCCCTCGAGTAGCATGATCTCTCTGTTTTTTTTTTCTAGAAAACAAAAGGCAATGGCATGATCTCTGTTTTTTACTGCAGCCAAATTACCTGTGTGATTCAGTACAGTAACATTTTTTTTTTTGATAACACTCAGTACAGTAACATGAGTAGCTTTTATCAAGGAGGGGCTATAGCTAGGACTAGGAGGATGGTCCTGTACTGTAGTGTAGCCTAGCATCTAGGCTGCAAAGGTGCAGTCAAACACGCAGGTAGAGAGAGAGAAAATGGGCATACGGCCAAGTGCAGGTGCATAGGACCGCGGTGCTATGCAGCTCTGGCCAAGGTCAAGCGAATGTGGAAATTTGCAAATTGCAACTTCTGATCACGTAAGCCGCTTAATAAAAAAATAAAATACGAACGGAGACTTCATCCTTTGGCGTTATAGTTCAGACAGCGCAGCAATGAGCTGCCTTGATCGTAGTCAAATTGAACGCATCGGCAAGGACGACGCAGAAACTGTTTCTAAAATAGGTTGAAACACACTTTCAGACAATCCTGTTACTGTGTCATCTAGTAGTACTACATTGATTGAATTGAGCAGCAATGATACTTAAGAGATTTATCTATTATCTTATTGCCTCTGTTTGTCGAGATATGATGGTCAAACCACACCTTGTGCAAGTACAATCTCATCATCCTAGGTCAATGTGTGCCTTTCTAGGAGAGAAAAATAAATTCTCTCATTTACAGTTGACTATATTTGACTTTAATTTGCGTAAACTTGCTTTCAAAAACTGTTTCTATAGGACTAAATCACCTTTTGTTGAAACTTTTTATAACAACACAAGAGAGAAAATGTTTAAAGAAACAAATTGTAACTTTACTTGAGCTTACATTCAAAGGGAAGGGGTAACAGAGTCTCAGGTCTTTTGGTGCTATTTGGTACTCCGACAACCACTGTTGCTGAGACTGCCCACACTGGCTAACCTGCCCTATGCTGGCAATCATTAGCCCTACACCCACAATGGTGACCATAAGAAAAAATGTACCCAACAAAACACACGGAGGCTTGTTTAGATGCAAAATAGAGGTGTGAATTTGGATCACTTCACCATAAATGTGTCACTGTAGCATTTCGTTTGCATTTGTGAAAAATTATCCAAAAATTGATTAATTAGGCTCAAAATGTTTGTCTCACAGAGTACAACAAAATCATGTAATTAGTTTTTAATTTCATCAACATTCAGTGGCAGACGAGCGCCTAGGGCCACTATGGCCACGGCCCTAAGCGCTGGACCAATTTCTCCACGCTGTAGCTACTGTAGCTACTTAAGGCCGTGCGGATGGCCCATTACCTCCTTTGGATGGCCCAGGCCTTGAGCCAAATCATGTCCGCCCCTATCAACATTTAGTACTCCATGCATGTGCCGATATTTTGATGTGATGAGAATCTTCTTTTTGCATAGTGAACTTTAGGGTGAAATTTGAGATCTAAACAAGGGCATAATTATAAAGTATCCACAACAATGCATATAAGGTGTTCTCAATAGAGAATTGGCTTGTAGTCCAATGATAGGACGGTCCAGTGAGACGCTATCCACCAGGGTTCAAATTCTGGTGCTCGTACCTTTTTCTGGGATTTTCTCAGGATTTACCGGCGCTATACGTTGAGTGGTAAGCGGCATTTCTGTCGACAACGAGGCGCCAATAGTGACTTCGGGAATCTCTAGATCTGTCGGGTGCTCGGTCCTTTGGAGATGCTCATAGAGGTAGGGTTTGCGTACGTGTATTCATAGGAGTGAGTTTGCACACGTGTGTGAGCGTCTGCGTTGTACTGTGTAATTTAAAAAAAAAAGTGTTCTCAATAAAAAGTTTTTTTTTATTCAACTAGCGAGCCACGGCATAAGCTGCGCGATATTAGGGAAATGAAATGACTCATCGTCTCCTCTCAAACGTTGCAAAATCATGAAAACCAGTATACACAGGAGTTCTAGTGGTCAAACTAAGATAGTGTCCATGTTATCAATTATAGTGCCAATTAGGCTTTTTAGGTTAAATTAGGCTAGATTAAATATGAACTTCTCTAACCATATGAAGTTGAACTAGCTAGCTCTAAATCGACAAATGTGGAAGAGAGAGAATCCTTAAATATTGTGTTATAAGAGAGATATGCAGCGGAAATGAGCAAGACTGTCTCTCAGAAGGTAGGCTTTTTGGGATATCCACCAAGTTTTGATAAAAAGAACTGATTATGCTAGCTTAGGAACTACTTCCTCCATCTATCTCTGTAAGGGGGTGATTTGACTTGACATGGTCTTATAAGTTATACTTTGACTATTTATTGATCTTATATTATACTATCGTTTGTGGTTATAAACTTATAATCATTGAAGAGTATATTTGATTATAAATCTAACCGTATCAAGTTTGTATTATAAAAGTTTAAAATTGTTAGCTAAAATATTGGTTAAAAATGTAAAATTTGAATCTTAATATTCATGCACAGGTTAGAAGAGATAGGTGGAGGTAGTAGATCGTTGGAGAGGCCATACAGGAGAGAAAAGAAAAATGGGGAAAAAAAGATGGGGTCTCCTCCAAGATATGGTTTCAATGTAAAAATCAAAATAGTAAAATTTGAATCTTAATATTCATGCATGGCTTAGAAGAGATAGATGGAGGTAGTAGATTGTTGGAGAGGCCATACGGGAGAGAAAAGAAAAATGGGGAAAAAAGCTGGTGTCTCCTCCAAGATATGGTTTCAATGTAAAAAATCAAAATAGTAAACACTAATAACATTTATTAGATGGAAAAATGATTGATAGACAGAAAAGTGATAAATGAGTGACTGATTAGTTGCTTGAGCTAGATAGATGTAGTGAACTGAAAATGGTAGTAGTTTCTAAAATGATGTCTTCTCCAATATGACATGAATGGGCATTATTTAGTGGTTTATGTTTATGTATTAAGATTGCCCTCGCACACTCTTGGGGGTGTTTAGTTCCTAGAAAAAGATAAAAAGTGAAGTGAAAAAGTCACATCGGACACTGTAGCACTTTTCGTTTATTTGTGGTAAACATTGTCCTACCATGATCTAACTAGGCTTAAAAGATTCGTCTCGTCTTGTACATCAAAACCATGTAACTAGTTTTTTTATTTACCCACGTTTAGTACTCCATGCATGATGAAAGAGATTTGATGTGATAGGTGAATAGTGAAGTTTGCAGAGAGAATTTTTAGAAGTTTGATGATGTGACCGGGAACTAAACAGGCCCTTATCTTCTTTGGATTGAAAAATATTTCCTAGAGATGTCGTAGAAAAGAATTTTCATAGGAATGGTTCCTCTCGAACATAGACCCACCGAATCGGAATGTGTTCCTTGCCATCCACAGTTTAGATAATTATGTCCTCACAAAAAAAAAGATAATTATGAACATGCTCTCTCACACCCACGCATGATTCCGTAAATGTTTTTCTAATAATCCATGGCATTGTGTAGTATAGCGTCATAAGCCAATAATTTTGCATACTGACGTTGTGGAGTACTACTCTTTAAATCAATGTGCCACAAGAACTTGGAAATGTGTACTGCATGTCTCCAACTCTCCATGGGCATAGTCAAACATAAATTTGGACTACGGCACCTGGGCAACCGGACACCTTTTGATCAGAAAAATATGCGAAGTCAGAGCAAAGTTGTCGTGGGTTTCACCGGGCAGGCACAGGGGGCTGTACGCGCGCACGAGCACGAGCGCGGAGCGCACCCAGATGTACTTGGAGGTTGGAGCACCCGACCCAATGGACACGATGGCACACGAACACGAGATCGCATCCGTGGAGCAAAAAATATTCCTTGATGAGAGGGAGAGGCAGCGAGAGTGAAGGCTGGTGGGTAGCATATTTAAGCAGCCGCACGAGTGGCAGCGGTTGCAGTACAGATAGGTCCACCCTAGCCTCATCAACGGGGGTGCCCACAGCACTCAAGATGGCAACGGGGCTATCCCCGCCGGGGATGAGCTGAGCGTTCTGCTCCCCGGAGAAGAAAAATTTCCCCGTCCCCGTCCCCGCTGGCGGGGATGATTTTTTCCTGTCCCCGTCCCCGAGCGGGGATGACACCCCCGACGGGGCCCCCGACCCCGAGAAATCCCCGCGAATCAGAACGACGGCGGTGGTCGAGGTCGAGGAAGAAGCTTGGGGTCAACAGCAGCAATGGCTTTTGTGGACGACGGCGGAGCGTTCTTCTGCGTGGGTGGAAGGTGGCGCATCCACTGGGACCTTCAAAGCGGCGTCGGCGGCGGACTTCGATTCGGCGTCGCCCTTCCTTCTCTCAGGCAGATCCGGCCGGTGGCGTCCTGTTTCGATCCGGCGTCGCCCTTCCTTCTCCCGGGCGGATCCCGCGCTTGCCGGGGACGGGAGGAGGCAGGCGCTGGCTGGGGACGGGAGGAGGCCGGCACTCGCAACTCACGGCTGGCGGGCTGGGGGACGGGAGGAGGCGGCACTCGCGAGGAGGGAGAGACGGAGAGTCGGAGGGTGGCGGCGCGAGCGCAGGTGAGTGGGAGGTGAATCTGGGGAGAAGTTAGGGTTTTACAAATATATATACGAATCATGATGGGCTGGGCCGATATAAAATTTTTGCTAAATCTGGCCTGCTATCGGCCTGCTATACACTTTAATCGGGGTCCCCGACGGGGAACGGGGACGGGGAGCAGCAGAACGTTAAGACCCCCGCTTCCCCCGACGGGGACTATATTTTGCCCGTTAAGACCCCCGCAGGGACTAAAAACGTCCCAGTTACATCCCCTAATAGATGAAATCCCCGTCGGGGATCGGGGATCGGGGCCCGTTGCCATCTTGACACAGCACCTCATGTTTAATCCTGCATTTACCCTTTTGTTTGCCCGCAGCTGCTGTTTTTTTTCCTTCTTTTCTGTTGGCCTGAATTTGTTGGTAAGATACTCAGATCTCACCTCGCCTGTTCATGGCCTTCCTTCCCACACCCACCCCTTTTGTATGGTTCTGTTAGCACTTATCTATGTTTTGTTTGGCTCGGCTCCGATCGTGATCCGTTTAGTTTAAGAAGAAATTGATTGCGCTTTTCTCTAAAACAATAGGGCAATCGATTAAGCTTTGCATGGATGATAAGTTTTATTGTCGTGAAACATTTCTATCTGAATTCGAGTCATCCCGGAATGCTTGTATTTTTTTTAGATTTTGGATTTATATTATGTAATTTAACAACATTATTTTTTAGTCTATTTTTAGTGGTAGATGACGTATCAGAGGCATCTATAGTAATTTTATCTATCTCAAGATTAACCGGTCCAATCTTTTATAAATATTCATAGAGATAAGGGTTGCGTGCATATCATAGTCATGTACGGGTAAGTGTGTGCATACACGTGAGCCTATCTATCTGGATTCTGGAGAAAAGAAGATAATGAACGATGGTGCAGGGCGTGATCTAAATTACGGAGTATTCACGAATATGATGTGGATTTTTTTTTGTTTCCGCTGAATTGACAATATGACGCAGTAATACACGACTCGATTTGCGACCTTGAGATATGATTCGATACCTCTGCTTCCTTGAGAGTTACGTCTGAGCCGAGGAGCGCCAGAATACTACTAGTATGTGCCTACACGCTGGACCTCTTTGATGCACTCGTGTCTGATCAAGCTCAGCAACCTCTCCTGTCTAGGAGGGGAGAACCGATGACTTCTGGCTTGGAGATGACTTAGGCCCCGTTTAAATCAGCTTCTGGATTATGAGAATCAAGATTTTGAGTGTAGTTTCTAGAAGCTAGATTTTAAGTAAAATCTGATAGAGCTGTTTGGAGACATAGATTTTATAGCTAGATTCTTCTATCTCCCTCTCATGTCTAGGCCTAAAATCTGAGAAAAGCTAGTCCAAACCAGCTTTTGGGATTTCACAATCTGAAGGTGTAGATTCTAAAATCTGGTACATAATCTATTCCGTTTGAATCCTAATTAGATTTTAGAAGCTAGATTTGCAAAATCTAGTAGCATCCAAACGGGGCCTTATTTTATATGATGTCAATTTTGCGATGCTTATTATTCTCCACTTGGCTGCAAGGAATGGCGGCTGGCCTAATATGCCGGGCACAATGTTTATTAGCCTTCGATCATGTCATATTAATCAGCTGACTAATAATATTGTACATACCCATCAATCAAATTTATGAATATGCTCCTCCCAGAAAAATAGTTTCGTTTGAGCAAACACATGTTTTAGCTTAATCGCAATATCGGCTCAATGAAAAGGATATTTTACATCTTTTATTTTGTGTAGTACATGAGGCTATTGATGCAAAAATAACTATAGTTTTAATATAGTCAAACCAAGCCATCATAGTCGTTGCTCTCTCGTGGCTAGAATTATCACAACAGTTGAAGAAAAAATAAAGGTATTTATACATCATTATTGATTGAATGATCTTTTAGTGAAACGGATTAAATAAATATTTAATATTTTTTTATTAAAGACTTGTACACGTACGCTCATCCCCATAAAGACATTACATATAAATCCTACTCCTATGAACACCTCCAATAAACTGAGCTGGTTGGTATCAACATTGATGAAGTCACACCAAGTGCCTTGCTTTCGCCGGGCATGTCGCTTACCACTGAAAATATAGTACCGGTTAAATTTCATAATAAATTTAGGAAAATAAAATACACATACTGAGTAGACAACTCGAACCCGGATAGACACGTACCACTATAAAAACCTTACCAACTGACCTCCTACTATAAACTACCCCATAACTGGGGAGAAAAACACCTAAAAATGCCCTTAAACATGCAATCTTATAGACTTATATGGTTACTAATTACATGTCTCTTTTGGAGCTTCATGTTTATCTTCGTGATACGCCCTAGAAAAAAGATAAATTTTAGAGAATCTTAAAAAGGCAAAAAAAAATCATTTGGGCATCACTTAAGGACCCTCTTCATCATTCAAAATTTGCATCTAAATCTACCCAAATAAGATAAACAAGACCTCTAAATTTGTATCTAAAATCCACATATATTACAAAATAAATATAATTTAGGCCTCTAAATTTATATCTAAACTACCATCTTGAACAATTTCAAGAGCATGATTTAATTTGTAGCTGCTCCCTCGTGCAGAGCATCCGTCCTTTGATTAGGACAAAGACATGTAAAAACTGATCATATTCTTCCATAAAATTTCCCCTGACGATTTGCTAATGTAAGCAAAATTTGCCAAGCTGGTTGTGACTGACAGGGCCTGGTCTAATGAGATCGGGCTGGAGCAGTCATGAAGGCTATCTAAGCACTCGGAGCCTCGGAGGTGGTCGCTTCGAAGTATATCTTGTACGTTCACATGCACGGCAAAAAAAAAACAGCGGGCTTATTAGTACTTGAAACAAAGTTCCAAAAAGTAACTCCCAAATTCACTATGCAAAAAGAAGATTCTCCGTCACATCAAAATGTCATAACATGCATGGAGTACTAAATATAGATGAAATCAAAAACTAATTGCATAGTTTTGTTGTACTATGCGAGACGAACATTTTGAGCCTAATTAATCAATTTTTAGACAATTTTTCGCACATACAAACGAAATGCTACAGTGGCGCAATGATTACGAAGTGACATCATACTCCCAAATTCACACCTCCAATTTCAACATCTAAACAAGGCCAAAAACATGAGAACCTGTCCATCGTCCGCGTGCTGGACAGTGAACGTACAGTAGGACACGATCAACAAGCACGGCGTGTGGGTGGCTGCTACCAGGGCGGTGTTTAGTTCATGTGAAAAGAGAAAAAGTGAAGTGAAAATATCACATCGGACACTGTAGCACTTTTCGTTTGTTTGTGTTAAACATTGTTCTACTATGACCTAACTAGGCTTAAAAGATTCGTCTCGTCGTGTACATCAAAATCATCCAACTAGTTTTTTTTATTTATCCACGTTTAGTACTCCATGCATGAGAAGAGAGATTTGATGTGATAAGTGAATAGTGAAGTTTGTAGAGAGAATTTTTGAAAGTTTGGTAATGGGATGGGGAACTAAAAGCCCAGGTGTCCAGATCGACATCGATCGGAAGTGACGGCCCCGACTGCCTGCCTGCCTGCATGTGGGGGCGACTGGGCGAGGCATGCCTGGGGAACTGCACGTAGCCGCACGCACGCATGGTGACCAGTAGCCGCGACCACCCGCGCCCGATCCGTCGTATTCTCCGGCCCGGCGCCGGCGAGAGATGCCCACACCCCCTCGTGCGCGGCTTGGCCCCGTATCTTCCTACGGATCCGCACCTCCCCCCCCCCGCGTCGCTCAGCGGCCACCCAGGGCCAGAATCATATCGGATCGCTCTCACTTGCTGCCCGTGCTCAATCGCCTTGTCCCGTGCTTAATAGTTAATCGCCGGGGCCGGACTTGTTAATGCCTACTGGCGCTGATTAACTGCGGATTAGGATGGCTGCTGGACGGACTCGGGCTTGTCTCGTTGTTCCTGGGTTCTGCCGACTTGCTTTGTTCATCAGCGATAATCGTCCGACGGTGGATTGGGGCGGCGGCTCTCCGTTTCGCGGCAGCTTCCGCCGGCCTCACGCACGCACACGCTCGTCTGTCCTCGATCTCTCGCGTCCGGCGGCGGCGGCTTCCGTGAGCGCCAGTGTGTGCGTGGTGTACGTGTTCCGGGGAGAATCAAGCGTGCTGGCCGACGGCGTGGCTCGACCTCTGCTGATGGAGTGCCAAACAAATCTGTGTTGGGTTCGGATCGCGGCGGATGCGGTCGTGGTTGTCCTCGGGCACGGCGCGGGGGTTCCTCGAACCTACGCCGCGTCGAAGCGGATCGGATCCCGGGCTCTTCCTTCACCTCTCGCGCGCTCGTATAGTGGTCGTCTCTGTTGCGGTGGTGCCTCAGATGCAGCGCAGGGCAGGCACCAAATGCTGGAGCTATTCTTTTCCGAAAAAAAACATGCTGGAGGTGGAGTATACGGAATACTTGCTCCGGAAAAGCACCGGTGGCAGGGCACACCTCTGCCGGCCGGACGGGCGCCGCAGGGTCGCGCGCGTTTGTGCTTCACGAGGTGCCGCTGGCCGCCCGCTGCGCTGCCAACCGCGCCACGCGACGCCGGACGTACGCGTACTGTACGTGCGCCCCCACCCACCGCTTTCCTTCCCTGCTTGCTGCACGGACGCACCTCCGCCTCACGGGACACGGGCACGCGGGGGGTCATCGCCACGCCATGCCCTGCCCCCGGCTGCCGCTGACCCTGACCCTGACCTGACCCGACCCGCTGCAAGGTCGCGATCTCGGCGCTCGGGGGCCGTGCCCCGGTCGTGCGCGCGCGCCTCTCGAGATGGCACGGGCGCAGACGTGTCGGCCGCGCCTCTGCTCCCTCCCTGTGCTCTGACTTGACACAATGAACACCGTCGCCCTGACGCTGACCGCAGGCAGAGGCCGCGCCCGCGTGCGTGGCCGTGCCGGGCGCGTTGGGGCTCGCGCCGCGCCTACCACCGCATGCGGCGATGCGACACACACGCCCCATGCGGCGACGCGCTGGCAGCAGGGCCAGGGCGCGGGGTAGGGGGGGCCTTTGACCAGTGGCCACCCGTGCGCATGGCATGGCATGGCATGCGCAGGCGCACCCGCACGAGGGGCGCATTCATTTCGTCTCATCGCCTCGGTCGGCCCAATGCCGCGCCGCGCCGCTCCCCTGCAGCCTCGGCCTCGCGCGCGTCAGCGCTGCCCCTGCTCGCCGTGCGTGCGTCCTCCCTCCCAGCCTCCAAGGTTGTACTCCGTATTAATTACCAAGCTCCGAAGCCAACCCCCGGTTCCTCAAAGGCGAAGCTTGTAGTGCTACGAATGCTGCACCCATACTTTCCTGAGAGGGGAGAAGAGGAAGTGCATGTGCTGTCCGAGAATTGTCTTGGAATCTTACGCCCTATTTGTCTAAATGGTTTCCAGTCAGAAAGCAGTGTTTTTCTCTTAACAGAAACTAACATCAGTCACCAGCTAGGAGTGTTTTTCTTTCAGCAAAAACCAACACCAACTACCAGCCACCAGCCAAACGAACAGGACCAGTAGCCGAGCCCGTGTGGACCCTATAGTTTTCTTTGAGGTGAGGGCACCCGAGCTTACTCGTACGAGTCACTAGTACACGAGGAGTTTTTTTTGCTCTGGCATTGGCAAAACCGCAAAAGCCTTCGCCTGCTTGTTTTGTTTCTGCTCCGGAGTACTCCTACTCACCAAGTCACCAGAGTACCAGACCAATGGCAAGACGACAGCATGGTCTCTACCATCGTCCATTGCAAGATGTGATGTGATGAGTCATCACCGGTCGATTAGGTCCAGGGGAGATGCGCGCATGTATTTTATGGCTGGTCAACACCAACGTGGAGACGTGTCCGGCGCCTTCATTTTTAATCGCGCCGATGCGCGACGATGGGGTCGGATCGGATCGCCACACGGGCGTGTGCGCTGGGCTTTGAGCCTCGGAGCTTCAAGGCAAGTTTACAGCTGTGCCTACCTATGTGTTTGCGCTATAGTTACATACCACGCACCTCGAGTCCTTGGTGATACAAATCCTCTCATCATCCCATGGCTTTCACATATCCTGGCTGTTAAATATACTCCGTATAATGCAAGAGAAACTAATGCTCTATCTATTCTAAATTTGTAGACTGTTTTATCTTTTCTTCGTGTATAGTACATAGGTTATGCCACATATCTAAATACGTACATATATTATGTATGAAAACAAAGTCAAAATTAGCAACAATTTGGACAAAAAGAGAAGTATACGGAGTATATTAGATATAAGTCAAAACCGATCGAGCTAGTTCTGAGGACTTCCTCGATCTCTTCAAAATGTCCTGCATATAGAGTAGTATAGTTTTACTCCACTTTACTTCGTCGATCTGAACTCTTTATAAGTACGTACATACAGTACTATGCACATGCCGCCAACGCTGATATACAGGCAGCACGTACGGTGCAGCATGTATGTGTAGGTTCATCAACTCGTCATTAGCGCACTCTAGCGGTGGCGGTAGACTTTTTTTTCTCAAATACGCAGGAGAGCTGCGCATCATTGTATTAAGAAGAGAAAATGTTGTTTACAAGCACGCAAGCGTGCCACAAGGATCAAAAACGGGGTGGCGGTAGACTTGGTGCTAGAAATCGGACCTGCACGCGTACGCGTACAGCACGCTACACTACACCGCGCGTTCACGCCCACACTAGCTGGCTACATGTATAGTACACCGATTCTAGTCATACATGCAGCATGACACACGTACAGCAGAACATGCATGCACGGCGGTGCGGCATGTGGCTGCAACTGATGCAAGCGCATGCATGCTACAGCTCCATCGTAGTGTGGATGATGTGCCACGTACGTACGCGTAGCTAGGGATGGTGTAGTCGTGTAGTACGTCGTACGTAGATCGATCGGTGGCGAGGTAGTTGACGATCGAGGGGTGGTGCAGGGGCTATACACAAACGCACCCAAATTAACATGCATGCATGTGCGCGGATGTGACGAGGCAGACGACCAACCGTCCCATGCATGCGCGCATCTCTGTACACACGAGCCAGCCGAACCGCACGAGTAATTTCGACAATTGGTTCTGTAAGGCCAGTTTCAATGTAGCGTTTAATCGCACAGTTAGTTATCTAGACCAGAAACTAGATAACTGTGCTAGATGAGTTTTATGGTGATGAAACTTCTCTCACACTCTATGAAACTCTCCACTCTCTCCTCTGCCACATCAGCACATTAAATATCATAAAACTTTCATAAAACTCCCACTGAAACTGGCCTGCACGAAGTCACAAACTAACGGGTCCGGGATTCCCAATTCAGAAGGCCGTACTTGGGTGTACGAGCTCTCGTACTGATTCCGACGATGTTGGATCATCAATCAGGGACCAATCATGCATATATACTCCATATTTGCCGGTACGTCGCCGCACTTACATAACTCGATGAAAGGGACCATGCATGTTCACGTACGTACTCCTACCTAGTCATTGGCTCATGGCTAGCTAGCGTGCGTGTGCGTGTGCGTGTGCGTGTGCATGAATAAGGCCAAGATCATATCGACGCGCATATATGGACTTCAGCGAACTAACACCGATCATTTGGTATCCAATCCACATGGCTATAAGCTACAGCTAGCCACTGTGCACCCTTAGCGTTGTCTCCATGCTGTAATGAACTACCACATGTGTGCCGATCATAGCAAGAACCACGTAGGGAGTACACGTTAGTTCGGCCGGTAGCAAAGTACTAGCGGTAGCAGCTAGCGTACGTGTCCGTGCATGTGTTTCTCTCCTAGCTCAGAGTCAAAGAGGATGAGCAGAGAACAAAATCTTACAGGGGCGTTTTAGTCATTCGCCCATTTATTTTGTCGTCCCGTCTTCCTCTCTACCAGCAGCACGTACAGGAACATGATTACTGTCAACTTACTTGTCCCACGTACAAGTACAACTGGCGCGTAACGTCCGTATACCTCTGTCGCAAAAGGGATAGACGACCGCGACCGTACTGAGTTAACATTCGTCCAGCCAACAACCGGCAACTAGCAC
Source organism: Echinochloa crus-galli (assembly GCA_900205405.1). NCBI lineage: Eukaryota > Viridiplantae > Streptophyta > Magnoliopsida > Poales > Poaceae > Echinochloa > Echinochloa crus-galli. The sequence continues at coordinate 7,751,696 of OAMR01000001.1, read as the reverse complement.
GTACGTATAGGCGTATAGCGTTAAGCTTCTCCTGTCCTTGAGATTTGAGAATGCACCACACACTACCAGAATGATCAACATCTGCACCGGGTGGGAAAGCCCTTTAGCACCGGGTTTCCCACCCGGTGCAACTAATCCGAGGCTAAAGGGCCTGCCTTTAGCACCGGTTGCTGCCTGAAACCGGTGCTAAAGACCCCGGATTTCTTTTTTTTTTTGCTTTTTTCAGTAGCCATGCGTGCACGTCTATATACGTATATATTCTAATACATGTATTCTAATGCGTATTCGGCCGACTCTATATTCATACTAGCTGACATTGTTTAGCATGTCATGGTGAGATGCTCACGTACGTCGCCAATGCTGCATGCAATTTGACCAAGGTCTGACACGATTCCTTGGCGCCATTTCTTTACGCAAACTTCGAGCAGATTGTGAGAGAAAGAGTCCAAACACAATAATTACCGAGAGCTTTGCATGCACGAGAGGGAGAGGATATGAGCTAGCTAGGGAGGTGGTGTGTTCTTGTTGGAAGACAGACGGTGCCGATCAAGAGACCCTAGCTAACCTAACCCGGCCTATAAATCGAACAGGGCGATCCAGACATATAGATCGATCGAGGAAGGCTCGACGTGAATGTTTGTTTGGGAGACATTCACGTGGGCACTAC
>OAMR01000001.1:7723103-7750636 GCA_900205405.1 Echinochloa crus-galli | reverse complement strand
GACGAGGCAGACGACCAACCGTCCCATGCATGCGCGCATCTCTGTACACACGAGCCAGCCGAACCGCACGAGTAATTTCGACAATTGGTTCTGTAAGGCCAGTTTCAATGTAGCGTTTAATCGCACAGTTAGTTATCTAGACCAGAAACTAGATAACTGTGCTAGATGAGTTTTATGGTGATGAAACTTCTCTCACACTCTATGAAACTCTCCACTCTCTCCTCTGCCACATCAGCACATTAAATATCATAAAACTTTCATAAAACTCCCACTGAAACTGGCCTGCACGAAGTCACAAACTAACGGGTCCGGGATTCCCAATTCAGAAGGCCGTACTTGGGTGTACGAGCTCTCGTACTGATTCCGACGATGTTGGATCATCAATCAGGGACCAATCATGCATATATACTCCATATTTGCCGGTACGTCGCCGCACTTACATAACTCGATGAAAGGGACCATGCATGTTCACGTACGTACTCCTACCTAGTCATTGGCTCATGGCTAGCTAGCGTGCGTGTGCGTGTGCGTGTGCGTGTGCATGAATAAGGCCAAGATCATATCGACGCGCATATATGGACTTCAGCGAACTAACACCGATCATTTGGTATCCAATCCACATGGCTATAAGCTACAGCTAGCCACTGTGCACCCTTAGCGTTGTCTCCATGCTGTAATGAACTACCACATGTGTGCCGATCATAGCAAGGACCACGTACGCATGGAGTACACGTTAGTTCGGGTAGCAAAGCACTAGCGGTAGCAGGTAGCGTACGTGTCCGTGCATGTGCATGTACGCGTTTCTCTCCTCAGAGTCAGAGATGACGAGCAGAGAACAAAATCTTACAGGGGCGTTTTAGTCATTCGCCCATTTATTTTGTCGTCCCGTCTTCCTCTCTACCAGCAGCACGTACAGGAACATGATTACTGTCAACTTACTTGTCCCACGTACAAGTACAACTGGCGCGTAACGTCCGTATACCTCTGTCGCAAAAGGGATAGACGACCGCGACCGTACTGAGTTAACGTTCGTCCAACAACCGGCAACGTACTGGCACGTACGTATAGGCGTATAGCGTTAAACTTCTCCTGTCCTTGAGAACGCACGTACACAAATCTGCTAGGTTTGTTTTTCTTGACAGAGAAAGACAGATATGCATGCATGTCTCTCGATTTGTTGCATGCCATGCCCTAGCTTTCTCAAGCGTGTGCTGCTCTATACGTCCCGCTTATGAGTTATGAAGCTTTAGCTCCTTTTAATTTCCCAAAGAGTGATATTTTCTGTGATCTATCGATCGATCAGGCTGCAAAAGAAGGTCAAGCAAGACCACTGAAAACAATGTATGGATATGATGGGTGGATCAAAGATGCCATCTTACATAACCCCCCTGATGGCCACTGGGTAATGGAATATTGCAGTACGTGCAACTACATTGTCCTCTCAGACCTCCCAAGAGACACGCCAGTTTGACAAAGGGAGGAGCCACTACATCATGCATGTCCAGTATGTGGTCATCCATCCATCATCGGCTAGCAACAACGTACACCACCCTATCATCAGATCATTACCGTTCTTGCTGCTATACTACATCAACAACTACAAGAAATCCAATCATTTGCACGCGTGCATGGTCATCTCTTCGCTTTTTGGTTGTTTGATACGCTAGTCAATTCAGCCCGCGGATGATGTATACTATTTGCTCGATCCAGTAATCCTTGGTGCACGTGCGTTGCGGTGGCCCTAGCCTCACATCTGGCTAGCTAGCGAGGCATGGAAGACGACGTGGCGGTTTTCCATTTGATCGGTTCCTGTGCTTAACTATTGAGTGGTCGTTGATGAGATTTGGTGTTGCGGGATTTGTTTACGCTGCCATGTTCTGTCATCGCTGCGCGTATGTGTTTTGAAACGCATGTGGGAAACATATTCCTCTGGATCGGTTGTACTCTGGCCATAATTGAGACGTTTAATCTCTCGCGATCGAAAAGATGCTAGTAGTTTTAGATGATTTTATTAGCTGGTATTGCACGCTCCTTTAATCATTGCAAGATGTGATAAGGTAGTGTGTAAGCTTAATATATAGATGGGCCGCTGTGGTTCGGAAGATCGATATGTGTAGGATATATCAGTGCTAGCTAGGCAGTACTTCAATTCTATACACACTTTCTCTGGAAACGACGGCTCATTTGTTTTCTTATGTGCCCATTTGCACTACGTACAGCTCACGACTGCATTATGCATGCCGCACATTGTTAGGCGCACGTAACTCAGTTCTCAGTTCCAGCAGATTGAACCAAGCACAACGTGACACGCCGGAACACCTGCATCACATGGTCAGCACGCAAGGACGTACGACCCTCCCGCATGCAGAGCAGACCTGCCTTGTACACGTACGGTGTACTTGATGTCGCTCCACGCAAGCATTCGCAGTGCGCTCATGTGATGATCTCCTTTCCTCAGGTAGTGCCGAGGGTACTGGCCGCAGCTATGGCGCGTATTGTACAATATACTCCTGCGGTGCGCCTCAACAAGCCTTTGCCGCGCCGACCGTCAAGGTCAAACTCTACCGCAGATAGAGTACTCCATAGCATATACCAAAGCGCATGCAACACATATGCAGTGGCGTCCGATTCGACCCGAGTCATTCGGCGCAGTACGGGTCCAAAAAGAAAGCACGCAGCTAGCGCACGTACACTGAATCCAGGCCGGTGTCGCGCTCGCGCGCGGCGAAAACCTGCAGGCCGATCGAGGTCGGCCGGCGGGCGCCGCAAAAAGGCCATGATCGACCTCTCTGCAGGCCGTGCACTTTCGGTCGCGTTTGAGCATTGACTAATCGATCTCCAGGCACAACATAAACTTTGGAAATGCTACTAGTACGTACTCCCTCTGTCTCGAAATATAAGCATTTATTGACTTTCTATGTCCACGTTTGACCGCTCGTCTTATTTAAAAAATTTATAAAAATATTAATTTTTTGTTATGACATGTTTTATCATTGTATATATTTTAAGCATATCATAATAATTTTTATATTTTTATAAATTTTTAAATAAGACGAGCATAAAAATCGAAAAATGCTTATATTTTGGAACGGAGGGAGTACGTGAATCGCGGCATCAGCATCACGGGTGCTAGACCTGCAGCTTTGCTTTGCCGACCGATCGGCAGATTTGCTTCGTAATGATTGCTAAGGCTAGCTACGCTGATTGATCAGTGATCACACGGTGGATCGCGCGCTTTAATTTTTTGCATGCCTTTCCATGCATGCATGGCGGTTGAGCGCGCGCGGCTGCCCAGCCCAGCAGAGCTTTTGACCGAGCTATATACTCCGTAGCTGCTGCGGCGGGTCCCGAAGAGGCCGGCCGCGCCCGGCCGTGCCTGCGCACGCTTTCTTTGCTCGGTGCGTCGCGCGAACCCACAACGCGCACGGCCGGCCGCCCCCGCCGCGCCGCGCCGCACGCACCAACCATCCAACCTCCTCGAGCCGCGCACGCGCACGCCCGCGTCGCCGACGGCCACGGCTTTAGTAATAATAACGCTAGCTAGCGGCTACCTAGCTAACGTACTCCAGGCCGGCCGGTGCGCGCGTACCGTGCACGGGTGGTGCACGCGCGCACGGGTCACGGGTGTTGTTACACTGTTGCTGCCTGCCTTTTAGCCCACTGTTGCAAGCGGCGCGGTACGGGGCGTGAGACGACGACTGTGCCCGGGCACTGTGCTGTCTGGCCGGGCTGCGCAGCGAGCTGATTGATGCGCGTGCGTGCGAGCGGCGCGAACGAACCCGTACTCTCGCGACGACGGGCGGAGGAGGAAGTTATTGCGGCGCACAGTGGCGTGCCCGGCCGGGACATGCATGTTCACGTGTGCTAGCCTGCCAGGTAGCAGCGGTACAGCCACTGTAGTAGTGGTTGCTCGTGTGGTCAGTACTCACGTACGGCGTACTCCGTATAGGTGTGTGTACCACCGCAATGTTGTAAGATCGCTGTCGAACGGGATGGAGCCCAACGCGCACGCGCGGACGTTGATCGTGAACCAAACAAAAGGGGTCCAGAGCCGGACTGGTAAAACGGTGCGGCGTGGCCCGTGGACGGCGGCGAAACGCTTCTTCTTGGCGGCGCGGCAAGCCACTAAGCCCAGCAGTCTGAACAGTGGAAAGCCCATAGTAACATCCTCGGCCTGGTCCATTCTGTTCGGCCTAAATGTTTTGCTTGGACAGGCCCAGATAGCAGCTATGAAGGCGCCTGTCCGAAAAATCAAACTCAGTTGGCTGGCAAACATCCCGGTGAACATTGTTATAGACAATTGCTCTAACATTTATCAGAACGATGGGGGAAAGTAACAACTTTTTATCTAGGACGGGAGGGGTTCAAAACATTACGATCAAAGTCTTCGCTAGAAATAGATGAAAGTTTAGCTGCAAAATAAAGTGTTCATGGTGAGCATTTCCCATGTGCGGCAGTGCCGCCTTCATTGTCGGAGGACGTGTATTGGTCGTCAGGTAAGCGACGAGGAAGGTCATCAGGACATCCTTCAGTTCAACCCAAACTGACTGGTTACGGCGACGCACACTCTCTCCCCTTCCCGAACCGTCTTGTTGACGTGGAGCCGATCCGCAACGGCATCTTTCCGGTTCCAGGACGACTCCGAAAGCCAAACTCCAGGTCGTCCGTCCACCCGTGCGCCTAGTATCTTTGGATGCCTCTGGACTCAAGTCAGCTCGGTGCGGTTCGGGTCGGCCGAGCCGAGATAATTAACAATCCGCACGCCGGGCGCCGGATACCCCAAGCCCAAGCAACAACAAACCGCCCCGGCCCGGAATTAGCGGTCACCCTCGGCCCCGTCGCTTCCTTCCGTCACGTAACCACGTCTCCGCCGCCGCCCCGCTTCCTCCTTCCCTCCCTGCCTGCCCCCCTCGCGAAGCAAGCAACCTTCTCGACTTCCCCTCCTTCCTCCTCCGCGCCCCCGCACCCCGCGCCTCGCGAAATCCCCCGCCCCACGCCGCCGCTCGCCGTCCCCGGAGGAGAAGCCAGCCAGCCAGCCCCGCCGGAGATGTCGTACGCCTACCTCTTCAAGTACATCATCATCGGCGACACAGGTCAGCGGCAGCTCGATCCCCCACCCTGGTCCGCGGATTCGATCCGCGCGGCTCTTCGGGGTGCCCGGGGCACGGCTGCGGAGATCCAATCCGTCGACCCGTCCGGGTCCCCCCGCTTCTACTGTCCGGTACTGACGGGTTTCCCCTTCGCTTGGTGATGCGAATATGCGATGTGCAGGTGTGGGCAAGTCGTGCCTGCTGCTGCAGTTCACCGACAAGCGGTTCCAGCCCGTCCACGACCTCACCATCGGCGTCGAGTTCGGCGCCCGGATGATCACCATCGACAACAAGCCCATCAAGCTCCAGATTTGGGACACGGTACGGTTTCCCTCCCCGCCATCCGCCGCTACTTTACTTCCTTCGTACGGCATCCTGTGCGTGCTATGCAGATCGTTTTTGGTGCTGATAGGAACACATAATTGCTTGCTTGCTTGATCGATTGATCATTCATGTGGCTTGAACTTACAGTATGATTGCAAACTGAAATTTAGGATGTCCAATTGCTGTGGCATAGATTGAAGTTTATTAAGATGAAAACCATGCAGTTTTCCGAGCTATGGAGTTACAATATAATGGGTATTCTTTGTTCTTTGTTAGTTTGCCCCACCTGAAGTGAAATTCGTGTTAGCTTAGCATCGTTACATTTGAATACTTGTTAGTTTATATAAGATACCCCTGTTCCTCTCCTATCGCGGTAGATGTTTATATGGAATACCCACGTGGCCACATGCATCGATCATCCGATCTGATGTGATTTATCTTTTAACATTACAGTCAGGGAATCCACCCCTTTTATATGATACACATCGTTTTAGTGCTGATAGAACCCACCCCTACCATTGAGGGAAACATAATCGCTTGCTTGCTTGATTATTCATTGGACTTGAGCTAATCGAGTCAAACTGAATTTAAGATGTCCAATTGCTGTCGGTGCCGAAGTTCAAGATGAAAACCTTGCAGCCTGTCACATTGGATATTCTCTGCTCTTTGTCATTTGCCCCCATATTAGGCCTCTTTTTTTGTTTGTTTGTTTATAAGCTCTCCTTGTTCCACACTTCCACCTCTCTTGTGGCACACCCTAATGTGGAATGCCCATGTGGCCACATGCATCATTCATCCAATCTGATGATGTGATTGTATCTTTTAAAATTACAGGCAGGCCAAGAGTCATTCAGGTCTATAACTAGATCATACTACAGAGGGGCTGCTGGTGCTCTTTTGGTATATGACATCACCAGGTAACCACCCTTGTAAATTCGAATTTGCTTGCGGTAGTCTTTTTTATGTGTACAGTTCTGAATTCGTGCTGTCCCCGCCATCCGCCGCTACTTTACTTCCTTCGTACGGCATCCTGTGCGTGCTATGCAGATCGTTTTTGGTGCTGATAGGAACACATAATTGCTTGCTTGCTTGATCGATTGATCATTCATGTGGCTTGAACTTACAGTATGATTGCAAACTGAAATTTAGGATGTCCAATTGCTGTGGCATAGATTGAAGTTTATTAAGATGAAAACCATGCAGTTTTCCGAGCTATGGAGTTACAATATAATGGGTATTCTTTGTTCTTTGTTAGTTTGCCCCACCTGAAGTGAAATTCGTGTTAGCTTAGCATCGTTACATTTGAATACTTGTTAGTTTATATAAGATACCCCTGTTCCTCTCCTATCGCGGTAGATGTTTATATGGAATACCCACGTGGCCACATGCATCGATCATCCGATCTGATGTGATTTATCTTTTAACATTACAGTCAGGGAATCCACCCCTTTTATATGATACACATCGTTTTAGTGCTGATAGAACCCACCCCTACCATTGAGGGAAACATAATCGCTTGCTTGCTTGATTATTCATTGGACTTGAGCTAATCGAGTCAAACTGAATTTAAGATGTCCAATTGCTGTCGGTGCCGAAGTTCAAGATGAAAACCTTGCAGCCTGTCACATTGGATATTCTCTGCTCTTTGTCATTTGCCCCCATATTAGGCCTCTTTTTTTGTTTGTTTGTTTATAAGCTCTCCTTGTTCCACACTTCCACCTCTCTTGTGGCACACCCTAATGTGGAATGCCCATGTGGCCACATGCATCATTCATCCAATCTGATGATGTGATTGTATCTTTTAAAATTACAGGCAGGCCAAGAGTCATTCAGGTCTATAACTAGATCATACTACAGAGGGGCTGCTGGTGCTCTTTTGGTATATGACATCACCAGGTAACCACCCTTGTAAATTCGAATTTGCTTGCGGTAGTCTTTTTTATGTGTACAGTTCTGAATTCGTGCTGATGCTGGCATTGGAAACCATGTTGAACTGATTTCAGGAGGGAGACTTTCAATCACCTTGCAAGCTGGCTGGAGGATGCGAGGCAACATGCCAACGCCAACATGACGATAATGCTGGTTGGCAACAAATGTGATCTGTCTCACAGGCGTGCTGTGAGCTACGAGGAAGGCGAGCAGTTTGCAAAGGAACATGGCCTGATCTTCATGGAGGCATCTGCGAAAACTGCACAAAATGTCGAGGAGGTGATGCTTGGTTCTTGATTGCCTATTTGTGGTTGAGAATATTCCAAATTTCTCATCTGAACCTTTAAATGCAGGCATTTGTTAAGACTGCTGGGGCAATCTACAAGAAAATCCAAGATGGTGTTTTCGATGTATCTAATGAGGTAGCTTTTTGAATCTCAATCATTATACTTCTGCTATGCTTGGAAAAGCATAGTGAGCCGAGCCCATTTGATTTAACTTTTAAGCCTCCTTTATAGAACTTCACTGCATTCCTAACCAAAACATATTGAGGCTAAAAAAACTTCCCTCTACCAATGTACCTTTCTGTTCCATTTTACTATATATGGATACACATTGAAGCCTAAGTCTGTACTACCCATCTTGTAGAAAGCTCATCCCCTTTTTCTGAGAACCGTTAGATACCGAAAAGTTGAAGTGCCAAACATGGAAACTGGGAACCTAATGACCTTACTCATAGTTTCTGTAATAGGTGGCAGATCACTAACTTTTTTTTTGAAATGACAAAATTGGATAAACTGTTTTCATGTAATGTTGTGTAGAAGGTGTTTTGTCTTATACTGAAAGAGCTAGCGAAAGAGAGACTGTTACTTAGTTCAAGGATCAGTAGGAAAAAGGATTTTAGCTGGAAAGCACTTCTCTGACAGCAAAAATGCCATTTCCCCACCTGGAACCTTGTCCTGCTCTCTGAAACACTTATGCTTGCTTAGATCATGTTTTTATTGTCACCCCACCAGCTTGATCTCATAGTGTATTTTTGTCAAATTTGCAGTCATATGGAATCAAAGTTGGATACATAGTCCCTGGCCAATCTGGAGGTGCCGGTTCCTCGTCCTCTCAAGGTGGTGGCTGCTGCAGCTAAATCAGCTAATGGCGATGATGTACAAAGGCGGCACATACCAGTTGCATTATCTTCATGGTTGAGTGGAAAATAGTGTGCTCCATGGTGCTCTGTTATTTCAAGCACCAACGGATTCTGTCCCCTGAACAACCTGAAGGATTCAGTTCATTTATGTCAGGTGTTCATAAACACTTCACTCTGTAATTTACTAGTGTGATTCAGTTAATTTATGTCAGGTGTTCATAAACAGTTGTAATTTACTAGTGTCTTATCCTGTCCGTGTCCAGTCTTCATCCACGAATTCCATTTGATATGTAAATAAAGTAAAACGGTGTTATGGTTTGACCTGATGCTGTTAATTTTTCTTCTCCAAACATCTCGATCCTCTGATCGTTTGGCATGTAAAGTTCTCGACCCACTGTTGGAATACTCTGCTTCTGGATGGACTGACGTTCCGTCTGGATTGTGGTAGCTTTTTGCCCATTTCTTTGCGAGTTATTGGAGTATTGAGTCAAGCCAAAGTGCCAACATACAGGGGATAAAGGGTTCCATTTACTTTTAACTTGAAGAACAAGGTGCTCAAAGTCTTTCTGATCGTAACAGTAAGATTCTCGTCAGACGTAAAGCTTGAATTTTTCGTTGGAAAATTCCTTTTAGGGGAAGCAGAGGAGAAGAGCAGCACAGCAGCTGTTCGTTGAGTTTTGCTGCCAAGATATAAACCCAGTCAGCCAGACAAAAAACAAAGGAAATATTTCGAGCCAAAAACACAATGAATATTTTGGAAAATGGAAAGGAACAAAGCATCATGAACTTGATTTTTTTTATACCTTGGAAACGAATAAAGCATCATGAACTTGACTGTAAGGGGTGGCCAAAATAACTAGCATCACGAACTTGTTGTCTACGCTCTACACACCAAGCGACAGGAACTTACTACACAGTGATCAACTAATTTACAGCATCTGCCTCCCTGCACCGGTAGCTACTACCCACCTCCAGTGAACCTGCACGCACGGCGGGAGCAGCGCGGAGCAAGCAGAGCTCCGTGCCTGCAGCAGCAGCAGGACGCCATGGCCATCATATCATGCTCGCTCGATCGATCAGTACCTGTTGCAGTCGTAGCAGGTGTGGTTGCGGCCGATCTCCTTGAGGTGGTCGTAGCCGTGGCGGAAGACGCGGAGGCCGAAGAGGACGCCGATGAGGAGCACGATCACCAGGATCACCAGCGCGTAGCACCCCACATGCTCCCGAGTGAACTTGAGCTTGCACATGGCCGCCGGCCCAGCACGTAGTCTCTCCTCTATATGTCCTTTGCTCTCTGGTGTATAGGTCGATGCAAAAACCTCTCACGCGGCGCGGCTCTTCTTATCGGAGGAACTAGAACAAGGCTGCTATGCTAGGGAAAGGGAAACGTCGCCCAGCCCTGCCCTGTCCCTTCGGCGGTATGGCGACGGGGTATCGCTTGCTTTGCTGGTGAAGCTACTACTACAGGAGAGAGCGAGTGATGCTCTCTCTTCCTTTTTCGCTTTGTGCCACGATAAGAATCGAATATCGGCGGACTGTGGGTATGGACTAATCCGCGACACACAGGCCTCTCTCTCTCTCTCTCTTATCTCCGGCCGCACGAATGATTGATTGATTATATTGCCGTATAAAACTAGTATCATGAGCGGCGGTCAGGGGGAAAGAGGCTAATCAACGACTCAACGAGAGCGTAAACCCAGGGGCATGTGGGAGAAATTAATTCGGGGAGCGCAACGGGTGGATGGTATGATCGGTCGGTTCTGCTACCACTACCAGGCAGGCACTGGTGTTTAGCTTTAGCCTCTGGGACCGGAGATGCTGAAGCCTGCTGCTGGACTCACTGTGAAGTGGATGCACAGACAGTAGGAACGAATGAACGGACGACGAGGTCTCGAGCTGCTCAGTGAATGCGATCGCGATGCCTGCTTTTGCTCCCATGGATAGACCTGGACGGGACGCGATAGGAGGCGTCGGCTAGGCCCCCGGCCTTTGCGCCGGGTGTTTGGCGCTCAGGGGATACAAGTCACGGAACGCCTCGCGTAGGGCAGCAGGTTCGTGTTCCTGCTCCACGTCCATGCCCGGCCTTGGGACGTAGCGACACGACACGAGGGCGGCGGCGTCCGTGAGCGGCGCGGGTTCGTTGGATCCCCGGAGCCCCCGGTCCCGGTCCCGCTGGTGGATTGCCGACGGCGCGGCGCACGGACGTCACCGCACGACGCGCGGCCTGCGCTAGGCCCCTCCGGGTGATACCGATAGCCATAGCATGGCGTGCGTGGCGCGTGGCCCGGCGCGACCAGCCGGGCCAAACCACACCGTGTAGTAATCAACATTCAACCGTCTTCTCGATGGATGGATGGCCGGACAACGCCGGCCAAAGTGGGCACCACCAGATATATGCTGTCATATATAAACACCGACAACACAGGCCGCAAGAGTATACTAAAATGTCCAATCACTTCGATGTAACGCTGCTACTGTGTTCTTAGTGGGATGTAACACTACTGCTTGACGGTGTTGTGATACACCGCCTGCACTCAAAAGATGTTTGCTACTACTCCGTAATACATTCACCTCATTATTTACGGACTATTCGTTTCGTTTCTATTTGGACCAGCGATGAATGATGTAACCATTGTGAAGTTAACAATTGAATTTCGTTATCAAAAGTGAACAGCTTGGACCAGACGAACCAACCAACCTCAACGAACAAGGCGATGCAAGCTCAATAGCTCCAGTCGACCCAGGCATTCTTTCCGCTTAACAAGCATTTCATCAGTACAGCAGGAAAAAAAATTAATGCATGACAACACCACGTCGTATGTGAGGAAATTGCTGGTGGAATTCAGCTGAATCAGTATGTGCCATGTGCATGTGCAACATCAGTATTGCCCCAACAGCCCAACAGAAGTTTTCCTTTCAAGCAGAGCTAAAGATCAAACACAGGCAGACAACTGCAAGGCATAGCTCCAACATCAGTATTGCCCCAACAGCCCAACAGAAGCTTTCCTTTCAAGCAGAGCTAAAGATCAAACACAGGCAGACAACTGCAAGGCATAGCTCCAACATCAGTATTGCCCCAACAGCCCAACAGAAGCTTTCCTTTCAAGCAGAGCTAAAGATCAAACACAGGCAGACAACTGCAAGGCATAGCTCCAACATCAGTATTGCCCCAACAGCCCAACAGAAGCTTTCCTTTCAAGCAGAGCTAAAGATCAAACACAGGCAGACAACTGCAAGGCATAGCTCCAACATCAGTATTGCCCCAACAGCCCAACAGAAGCTTTCCTTTCAAGCAGAGCTAAAGATCAAACACAGGCAGACAACTGCAAGGCATAGCTCCAACATCAGTATTGCCCCAACAGCCCAACAGAAGCTTTCCTTTCAAGCAGAGCTAAAGATCAAACACAGGCAGACAACTGCAAGGCATAGCTCCAACATCAGTATTGCCCCAACAGCCCAACAGAAGCTTTCCTTTCAAGCAGAGCTAAAGATCAAACACAGGCAGACAACTGCAAGGCATAGCTCCAACATCAGTATTGCCCCAACAGCCCAACAGAAGCTTTCCTTTCAAGCAGAGCTAAAGATCAAACACAGGCAGACAACTGCAAGGCATAGCTCCAACATCAGTATTGCCCCAACAGCCCAACAGAAGCTTTCCTTTCAAGCAGAGCTAAAGATCAAACACAGGCAGACAACTGCAAGGCATAGCTCCAACATCAGTATTGCCCCAACAGCCCAACAGAAGCTTTCCTTTCAAGCAGAGCTAAAGATCAAACACAGGCAGACAACTGCAAGGCATAGCTCCAACATCAGTATTGCCCCAACAGCCCAACAGAAGCTTTCCTTTCAAGCAGAGCTAAAGATCAAACACAGGCAGACAACTGCAAGGCATAGCTCCAACATCAGTATTGCCCCAACAGCCCAACAGAAGCTTTCCTTTCAAGCAGAGCTAAAGATCAAACACAGGCAGACAACTGCAAGGCATAGCTCCAACATCAGTATTGCCCCAACAGCCCAACAGAAGCTTTCCTTTCAAGCAGAGCTAAAGATCAAACACAGGCAGACAACTGCAAGGCATAGCTCCAACATCAGTATTGCCCCAACAGCCCAACAGAAGCTTTCCTTTCAAGCAGAGCTAAAGATCAAACACAGGCAGACAACTGCAAGGCATAGCTCCAACATCAGTATTGCCCCAACAGCCCAACAGAAGCTTTCCTTTCAAGCAGAGCTAAAGATCAAACACAGGCAGACAACTGCAAGGCATAGCTCCAACATCAGTATTGCCCCAACAGCCCAACAGAAGCTTTCCTTTCAAGCAGAGCTAAAGATCAAACACAGGCAGACAACTGCAAGGCATAGCTCCAACATCAGTATTGCCCCAACAGCCCAACAGAAGCTTTCCTTTCAAGCAGAGCTAAAGATCAAACACAGGCAGACAACTGCAAGGCATAGCTCCAACATCAGTATTGCCCCAACAGCCCAACAGAAGCTTTCCTTTCAAGCAGAGCTAAAGATCAAACACAGGCAGACAACTGCAAGGCATAGCTCCAGAGCAATGATTCCTATATCCATAGGTCTGCGGCATCTTATATGTATGCCAGATGAAAGCATTACGAGTCAACTACAATGTAAAACTAAGAGTCATAGACATGAACAACGGGTCAAATAGACAGGGTGATTCCACAACAGGAACTACTGAGATTGAGATATCAAGTCCACGTCCATCAGAAGGGTAACAATGCAACATTCTTTCACATAACGTGCAGGAGAAAGAGGTTTACATTGTATGGGAAGCTTGTCATGCAAGAGACAGCATGGGAATAACAGAGCTCAGCGCGGCCCCCGGCCCCGACCACGTCCACGACCACGGCCGCGGCCACGTCCCAAAGGCTTCCCTGATTTGGAAAAGAAAATGTTTGCCAATCAGATCAAAGCATTACTAATGGTTCGACTCAAACAGAAGACAATGTGGAGGAAAACAAACCTGTAGTTGGCTTCTTAGGCTTGACTCTAGGAGTTTCCTCCACCAGCAAAGTTTCCAGGTTTAAGCTGTCAGGAAGAATGTAATAGCGAATGTTGTTCCCTCGCACGCTGAGGTGGTCAAGGGTTACAGGATTCTTCCCTTTCAGTGTGAGCTTCACTGTCTTCAGATGAGTATTCATGCTTATGTCAACACCTAAAAATGAGTGCACGGATTAGATGATATGCCACACAAAATAAACCATGATCCTAAATTAATCCCATCAGTATTAGCAAAATTTGTGCAGCATAATAGTGTGAGAACACATCATTGAAGAACTGCAATCAAACAACGATCTCCTGAATTGTAGCAGGAAAGAAAACGTAAAGTTCAAAATAGGCCTTTCATGTTGTATACTTGAATGTTAACCAATGAAGTCTTGCATGCCCCTAACATCATAATGTAATTTAGGAACAACCTGATCCACCCGAATCCCAAAACACTCAGTGACATAAAGAAATATAGAAACTTAAAATTGTCCAATCATAATTAAACATAAACCTTGCTTAGGAAGAAAAAATCAATATTCTCCACTATTAGAATACAAATGTCATTAAAATTCATTTACATTGTTTATACCTTTCTATATATGATTATGAAACAACGTATGATCATCTAACTCTCACAACTAGCAAATTTGTAAAGGAAACAACAAAAGAAGTCCAAGAGAGGCTAAATTCATTGCATATTCAACTGCTCACCTGAATTACCAACTGATCAAATGACCATAGCTTTCACAAAGGAATTTGATCATCCCTCGCACTACGGGATCTAAAACTAAAGACCTACAGTTAATTAATTCAACTCTCTATATACCTAGTCATCACTCAGCGTTAATGCTCCCTTGGTTGAAGAAAGAAAAGGTTTACCAAATGCAAACAACCTGCAAGCAGTTCTAGGTTGGGCAAATCAATTATGAACCAAGCAGGGCAAAAGACTTTAAACCCAAGTCTAATTGAACATACCTAAATAGCATATTTCTGTGGCATAGCATAATCCCAACAAATGGCTTTGTCTGAAATAAATTTTAGCCCATCTAAAGCACAAGAGCTGAGCTCAAAAGCCATGCTCAATTTTACAGTCTCCAACACAGCCAGAAGTTAGTTGGCTCCCAGACAAACAACATCGCAGTGCCTAGCAAATCGCACTATCTCCTAGACCGAGCTGACTAAATCCTAAGAATGCAAGCATCAGACACAACCCTAAAATTCGAAGCAGTTTTAGATCACAGAAATTCAAAGCCTTCCCCGCTGGAGGAGTAGGAGTCGGAGCATACCGGTGATGGTGCCGTGGACCACCGTGCCGTTCTTGAGCTCGATGGTGACCGTCTCGTTGTTCAGCTTCATCAAGAACCTGCGGGAAACCCCCAAATCGAGCACCAAATTAGACGAGGTTCGTACCAAACAGAGCAGCGGAGGGAAACGAGGAACCAATCGGCACAAAGGGATACACTATAACGCGGCCGTTACCTGACGAGCTTCATCTTGGCTTGACTGGCGGGGGAGACGGAGGGAGGCGGCGGCGGCGGAGCTCAGGCGTGGAGGAAGCCGGCGGAGCTCACGCTGTTGGCTTTCTCGGAGCGGGAGGAGTAAACCCTAGTTTGAAGGCTGATCTGGCCGACGGGTAGGACTGGGAGGCGGTTCGGAGCTCGTCGGGCCTTTGATGGGCTATCTGTATCGGGCTTGGTATGAGAGTCTCTTTCTTGCAATTACAAGCGCCGACGGGTGGGACTGGGAGGCGGTTCGGAGCGGCTTCGTTGGGCCTTTGATGGGCTATCTGTATCGGGCTTGGTATGAGAGTCTCTTTCTTGCAATTACAAGCCCATTCTAACAAACTATTGCGCCTTTGCAAGTTTATTTTGCTCTTGGCTTAATATGATCTTGAAAAAAGAAAAAAAGAAAAAGATTTTAATCCAGAAGTGTATTTTATTTGGATTTTGTAGAGGAATCAGAAGAATCACTCTTTCTCGAGGCAAAAAGACTGCACGACCAGGGTCATCTTAACAAATGAGTTACCAAGGTATCAGAATATTCGAAAACTCTGTTCATTCGTTGGAGAATTTAAAGCTACAAGCCACCCCGACTACAGAACATCTCAACTTTCTCAAGTCGGATACAAATGTCTCAAGTACCAGCTGAGGAAGCTTATCTTTATCACGTACATCCTCCGAAGCTTTATCACAAAAACAGAGCAGTTATCACGTACATTCATCACGAAAACTGAGCATGTTCACTGGAGGCAGGGCTCATCCTCTGAAGCTTTATTAGCTCAAAGTTTCAGGCTACCAGAGTCAAAACCATAGGCCCAGTCAGCAGTGAACCACAGGTTGGGGAATATACAAAGTTGATAATCAAAACTGTACTATACTGCTGCCACAGCATGATGAACTTGGTCAAACCACGCTGATCCTAGACCGAATCTCTCTTTTTTACTGCGATGGGATGGTTGCCAACTTCTTTGGTGGGGGATTCCCTCCAGCAAGCAGCACATACCCGTAGAAACAAGCCATTGCAGTGCTGCATAGTTTTCAAGTGGGAGAGGACATCAGAACTGGTTCAGAATGAAAAAAAAAACGACCATGGACGGAGATGGATAATAAATAGTAAATTACCTCAGTGAAGCATAAAAGCCCCAAGGAAGGAGTCTGTTTGTCTGCGCAAAGAAGTATAAGATTAATGCAATATTGAGACAGTACTATTCCACAATATTCCATATTAATGAGAGCACAAAGGCAACAAGCTCAAAAGTCTGAAGGCCTGCTGTGTGGATGCTGGGCGTTGGCGTTCACCTAGTACTGTAGCTTTTATCTTTTGAGTTAGCCTAACTGCTGGGCGTTGGCTTTCACCTAGTACTGTAGCTTTTATCTTTTGAGTTAGCCTAACTGCTATACTTTGTAAAGTTTTAGAAAGTTAAACTCTATTAAAGAGTGGATTTTCTGATGTCTATGCAGCCCTTCTGTGCTATAAACAATCAGTAACCAGTGATGTTACCAGGGTGGGGGGTGGTATGTAAGAGTGGATTCTGGTTGTCTATGTAGCTCTCCTGTGCTACAATTACAAACTATCAGTAAGGAGTGATGTTACCAGGGCTGCAGGAGGGGGAACTGATCAGGGGGTCAGGAAAAAGGAAGACTGTAATTTTTTTGTGTTTTAGTAATCAAATCCAAGTTTGTCTGCTCTGGAAATAAATAAAAAATGAGTAGCAAAAGTTACCAAGAAGTAGGCATGAGAATACTTCCATGCCAGGAAAGCAGAAATTGCTGCAAAAACAGAAGTGGAGTAGGTTGTTAAGCAATATTCAGTTATTCACACTAAGGTTGAAAATGATTGTAACTCAAACGCATGGTAATACAAAGCTAGTACAATTATATCCCACCTGCTTGGGCCAAGATAAACAGGAAACTGGATCTACCACTCCTCCAAAACTTTAAACTGAGTGTACCAAGTAGCAGAGTGGTGAGCCCTGGTGCAACTCCCAAGACAATACTTATGGTGCTTCTGGAGAAGATGTATCCTAGCAGACCCATAGAAAATAAAAGACCACCTGCAATACCAAATGAAATATAGTTATTTCACTTATTTGTGTGTGGGTAGATGCAACACAACAAAGTTCAGATTCCAAAACTTAAAAATATTGAACAACTCAGGATTATGGGATACCGTTCATGTGTGAAGAACACAGCAACTAAATAATGTGCTAATCAAGATTGAAGTATGGAAGCACAAGAAAGTTGAAATGATGGTGTTGCTATCTGCGATTTAGGATTCTGTGACATAACACGTTATATAATAAAGTTCGGAGAGCTTTGCTACCAAAGGCAGTAAAACAATTTTTTGAAATTTGCATCAGGAATCAACACCCTGTTTACTGCTGTGAACAATTTATGCTATGAGAAGCTCATGATTCCTTGAAAGTAGTAGCTGCCAAATATCAGTGCATAGAAGAACAAGGTAAAAAACAACATTTAACAAAATAGAAATACAAAGCTCTCCGAACAACATTTAACTTACCCATGGCCATGTGCACAATATATATCCATCTAATCACACAACAAAGTTTTACATCCATGAAATTGAAACTTACCGAAAGGGATCCCAAGGCAAAAGTCATGGATTTTAGCACTCCTCTTCTGGGGAATAACATGCCCCTCTGCCTGTACAAATTCCTTCATTTTATCTGATTGCAAGTTTAACTCTTCAACTCGAGCATTCTCATTTGCTGAAAGTTTAGCAGCAAAACCAAATGGTTTCATACCAAGTCCATTGGTAGAAACAGAAAGCTGCTGGGACAGCAAAATATGTTAGCCCCTTCTCTAATAGTTATAGCCAATAGCAACAGATTCATACAGAGGTTTAACATAAAAGCTTTGTTGTGATAGTTTATAAAAAGATACACCTATCAACATAGACACAAAATGCACTGAATTCCCTGTATACACAAAACATTGTCTCATTGTTCAAATGATGACATCATGAAAATATTTCAAAAATAGATAAAACATTCAAACAAACACATAATTGCAGACAAAATCCATGACTCCTCAAGGCCCAGAGCTCAATTGATGGAACTGGATACTCGCTGAGTCATGACACCAGAACACAAACGCACCAGTTCCACCCTCAATGAATCATTCTACACCTCAATGAATCATTCTACACATAAACCAAACTCTGTGTATTGTTTGTGCAGATAGGGGGAAAAATCCGCGAGCTGCACAAGATGTCCAATCACTAAACCACACCGAGCCACCGAATAATCACTTCTTTCTCACTCTTAGTGATCCGATCGGATCTCATTTTCATAGGGTCATGACCAACGGGCAGCTGAACCCGGGACCAGGTCCCTCGCAAAGTCACACACACGGCAACGGCTTCACGAACACTAAAATTAGGGTTTAGCACACGGATCGGAGTCATACCTTCGGCGAACCGTCGAGAGGGCTACGCATCCACAAGCGTGAGGATGGAATTGAGTAGGCTCGAGTCCGGCGGTACGCCGCCGCGGCCGCGGCCGATCCGTGCAGCTGCGCCGCCGCCGCCATTGGACCTTGAAATGAAACCCCGAAACTCCCAGAAATTTTCCAAGAGGAGGAAGGTGAACCTGTGGGCTCAGCTCTCTCTAGCCGTCGGATGCTATCGACCCCACAACGGGCACCAGATGACCGTCCGATCAGGGGTGGAAGGAAAAGAAAAGTTGAAACGAAGCCCACTTGAAGAATTCGGATGCTCTCTGCTCTCTTGGGCTGGGCTCTCTGCACAGTTCACAAAATAAATGAATTTTCACATAAAAATAGAAAATCAAACGAATCCAAAGAAAAGTTGGGGCAAAGAACTTCGTAAAAAAATCAGGCAACTCGAGGTGAGTCAGATTAAACAGTCTGTTTGAGCTCGAATCCACAGTCAATTACTGGAGTCCAGAGTAAAATTGCATGGACTCCTCGGTTCTATATGTGAACATTTTCCTTTTCACATGACCCTAATATACATGGTTTCCATATTCCTTATTCGAAGTTTATATAACTCCCTCTCTTTGTTTCACAATATTTTGCTCAGTCACTTCTTTTCAGTTTAGCCATGAAAGCTGTTTCTTTGATCATGTCATCTTGATACTATTTGCACGTTCGGGTTACACCATGTGATTGGTCAGCTCGTCAGGCAAATCCCAGAGCACACAGTCCGATCCGAACAGCGCCGACATGTCGGAGCCGCCGCCCTTCCCGCCGTCCTTGACGTCGTCCGCCTCCTCGTCGCCGCCGCTGCTGCCGACGCTATCGTTGCCTTTCTCCGGCAATGCCGGCGCCGGCCTGGCCCCCGCCTCGGTGCCCGAGCTCCCGCTGTACAAGCTCTGGTGGCTGTGGCTCCACATCGACGTGCCCTGGTCCGCCTCGCCGCCGCCGCCGAGGACGTACTCCGGCACCGCCCCGTTGCCGTACCGGAACTCCTCCTGGCCGTGCGCGGCGGTGTCACAACACGACCCCGGTCAGAGACACAGACACGTACATCGCAGTTCAGAAATCAGAGATATGGGCGACGCATTGGGCGTCGCGGCCAAGGGCGACGGCAGGGGACGTACGTACCGGCGTTCTTGGGGATGAGGCGCCAGTTGCGCGTGCCGTACTGCGTGATGTAGGAGAGGAGCTTGTTGTCCTCCTCGGGCGTCCACTGCCCGCGCTTCACGTTGTCCTTCTCGCAGCACGGGACGCGCCCCATCTCCGCCTCCGCTTCCGGCACCTAGCTAGCTCGCCGCTCCGGCTCCGATGATCCTTGTCGTCTCGCACGCGCCTAGCACGGAGCTCGCCGCCGCTGCAGGCTCGATGGGGAGGGGTGATCAGTGTCCAATGCAAGGAAGCAAGTGCGGCGCTCACCTCGGGCGCCGGGGGCATAAATAGGCGCCGCGCCCCGCGCGTGCGCGCTCCCTGCTGGGCGTGGCGCCTGGCGCTGCCGGCGGCATGCGGCCGCGCACGGGAAGGGCGGGGCGCACGGGCGGAGGAGGCATGAGCGGGATAAAGAATTCAACGCCCGCGCATCGCGTGAGCGCCCACGGGAGCAGGGACAGGTTGCCCACCCGTACAGCGCCGGGTCAGTCAACCCATGGTCCAACGTCCAAGCACCAGAGCGCAGCGCGGTCACCCCGGCGCCCGGCGCGTTCCCTTCCCTTCCATTTCCCTCGCCGCCGTCTGACCAGTCGGCTCCCGGCGCTACTCGACGCCGCGGATGGGGATGTGTACTTGCTGGGAGTACAAAGGCACCGTGCCGAGTGCATGCGTGCGTGCAAGGATCTCCTGGGATTCCACCTCGGCCAGTCAAAACAATGGTCAAATTGACAATGGCTTTTTCTGAATTCGGTGTTCCAGTGGTCAAATTGGCAGTGGCAATTGGCAAGTGAAACGGAGTGAGCTCTGCAGGACTAAACTTACGGCACTGCTAATTCCCTTCAAGATTATTAACACGACCGTCACTGTAAGCGTAACTGGAGTGTAAACATGGGAACTAAGAGCTCAGATAAAACTATGCTGCACGCCTGCACCGTAGCAGGCCTAGCCGGGGGCAGTAGTATATTCAGCGATATTTCTATGTGCTGCATTTGGATTACACTCTTGCGATGAGGATGCTACTTTATCCCGCCGCCACTGCCACCAAGAACGCGGTGGGCAAAGGGGGGTTGCAACTCCAAGAAACAACGTCGGATCATGTTCTTTCCCACTGGTCCAGTAAAAACCAAGTGCAAGGCTTATGCGTGCCCAAATGACCATACAATGGCGTCGATTGAGAGCTTGCAGGTTATAATGAGAACATACTGAAAAATATCTGAAAGTGCTGCCTGCTAGTACCGGGGACACACGAGCCAATCTGCGCCCGAGCGGGGGGAGGGGGGATGGCCAGCCGCTGCTTCCCCACATGGTGGCCCCACGTGGCGGCCCCACCTGATAAGTTAATTTTTATAAGTTATATAAGTTGTCTTCATAGGTTATTTTTATAACTTATATTTAAGTGCTACTGTAGACGCACTGTTCGTGCACTGTAGCAAAACGATGTTCACTGACCACTGCGTACTGTTCACTGTTCACTATGCACTGTAGTACTGTAGCGTCGCGCTGGATCGCGCGTGAGGAAGCTTCCTCAAAAATGAAGCTTCCTCACGCGCGCGCAAATTAGAAACGCCCATATCTATGCGCAAATTCACTAAAATGTGAAATCAACAAGCATGTTAATCACATTTATAATCTGCTGATGCAAATACTAATTTAGTTCAAAAAATGCAATAAACAATTCAAAACTTGCAGGCTTCATGAGTCTATTTATAATCATAGGCACTCAGATCAGACACAAGATCAGATCCTATAATTTTCTAATATTTATACCAGAAAAGCATATTACTAATACCAAGATGATCATTTGATGATTTGCACTATCAATGACAACAAAGACAGGCACACTGACAGACCATAATAGAGAAGTAACATGGGTTGCAATACATCCGCAACTGATGCAACAAAACTATAGGTAATCAAACAGGTAGGTGGTCATGTCAAACAATTCATGCACGCAATTTCATCAACACACTTTGAGCTTTGATATGAAGACATAAACTCACCAAATCAAACTACACTAGTTCTTTTCCTCGTGCTATGCATTTCAAGAAAGAAAATAAATTGTGCATGCATGGAACTACCATCAGACATTAGTTTGCACGCTCAGCCCGATAATAAAAGCATACACTTAAAACTCACGCAAGGACTTAAGAAGCCAAGAATGCACAATGCAACATTCAAGCTTCGATAGGAAATATAAGTGAAAACTCATGACATGGACTTGCGCTTTAGTACCGGAAACATCAGAAGAAAACAAATCTAGCAATTTAGCATACAAAGTCAGTGAGCTGATTCACATACAAAATACAGAACACTCCGAAAGTCAAGTTCCCAGGAATTAAATCGCATCAGGACAACATTTCTGTCAAATAAACATGCAGGAGACAGTTTCCATGAACAATAGTTCAAGTAACAAGAATTAAGAGAGGTTTGTTAAGCTGATTTATTTTTCTTTATACTTCGAATCTCTATGATGCAAGCATCCAAAAACCAAGATAAAACATGCCGCTAAGTGCTAACACTTCAGGACAAACATTCAGACATCTTGTTTAAGTTATATCAAACTCTATACAACACTCTGAATTTATAGTTTTAAATGCCCAATCAAATGGAGACCAATTAGTATAACTTATTGGTTCTAAATAGTTTCCATCCTTAAATATAATCATTAGCAGTAGAAATGCAAAGATATACAACACAAAGTTATAACCAAAATGCACAAATAGAGAACTAGATTGCTAAATGCTACACAGCCGGTGATTCCATGTTTAAACACTTACATCAGTGAACGCTTCTCTTAGGTGCATCAACCACCATGGCAAATTATAACAGAACATTCTATGAAACCAAGTCTGATGAAGGAAAAACTTCACTAATTTGCAAGGCATACAAAGAGAGGCATTGGGAGAACAAGATATCCTTGAAGTAAGTTCTTACAGACAAGATGTTCAGCACATGAACAAAAAACTTTTGATAAAAGAAAGGAATGTGGGGGGTGGCACAACAGAAATCACTTCTATCTTTAGAACCTTCTGTCGGCTAGCCCTCCAACCTAGTTTTTGAAAAAAGGACCATAGGTTAATTGTATTTTCTGAAACCTAGTAACTCACAACATACTAATCAAAAATTAATGTTTAACTTTGTAACAGAATAGCAAGTTCGCTTGCAACTCTCACATGATGGATTTAGTAAATGAAAAAGCACATTACCTTGGTAAAGGGCTACTGACTTGGGAACTCCCGGCGATTGTATTAGTCTAGGATTTCATTTATCCTAAGATCAAATGGTTCAAATATTTACAATAAATTTAATAGATGCCAGAGCAATCAATACTATACAATAGAAGAAAAAGTAAAAACTTACCATCCAAAGACCTCGTCATGAGTCTTCTGATCAAATTCGGGATGTCTGCCGGAGAAGTACGTCAAATTACGAACAACTTCAGGCAGCAAGTCAACCAAGAATCGGGAATTTACTTGGTGTAGCTCAGAGAGATTCTTAAAGTGCTGTACAGCATTCACCTTCCAGTAAAAATAGTTTTCTATTACAAATTCAGATAAAGACATTTGGCACTAGTGTATAGTACAACAAAAATGGCAACATTTTTGTTCAGTTTATTGGTTTATAAGAGAGAATCACGTATGAAATAATACCTTCGTAACTTGTGGGCCATGTTGTTTTAAGTGGCGAAGAAAGACAACGCCATCCTTTAGATCAGAGACAAATGGTTCGACCTCTACATTATCTGCCCCTCCTGGATTACCAGCACGCACCACACCTTGTTTATCTCCTTCATGTACATCAGCAACTCCACCTTCAACAGTTTCCTTTCCATCAGCATCTCCTCCAGATTTACTTGCTGCCCCTCCTGGATTACCAGCATGCATAACACCTTGTTGATCTCCTTCGTGTGTATCAGCAACTCCACCTTCAACAGTTTTCTTTGCATCAGCATCTCCTCCAGATTTACCTATTGACTTTTTTGCCTTTGCATAATCCCAGACTGAAGACATGTATCTAGGAGTAGTAGGAGGGGGACCTTGTCCATTTTTGCTCTTAAACATCTTTGTCCAATCAACGAGACTCCCATCAGACTCCAGTATAAAATGGAGCAATAGCCTTGCTCTTGGGCTCAGGGCTTGGAAGGAAATATATATGTCATCAATAAATGACATATTAGCTAATGCGGATTTCAAAGATGGATGAGCTACAATGAACTTTGAAAATTTCTTCAGCATTGCTGATCCATAAGGACGAATCATGGAAAACTCTCTCAAAGACCTCACAAGATGCATAAACAATGCGGGCAATTCATCATCCAGCATATATTCTGGAATCACATCACTAAGGACCCTTAAAAGATCGTTCTGAAGAGTGTGACGTGTCGTCTTAGGACAATAAGATACTGGAATCCATACATCCAGTTTATTATTAACCTTCACATCAGAGATTGACCACTTCCCATCCCAACTCATCCCGTCTTGGAAAGCGGTTGTCATCGTATCAAACAGATTTCTTAAGACAATCCGACCAACAGCGGTCGTTTTTGGTTCTTTCATTGAAAAATCTCCGCAGCTTACTTCAGATTTCTCAACTGGCCTATTACCTGGCAAAGCGAAGAAGTCTTTCAGGCATATCCAGCTGCAAATAAAGTCCTATATCATTAACTATTTTATTTGTTATATAAAAAAACAGAAGGCTTCATATAAAGCCATGGAGGATGCACATAAACAATTCCATAGATTTTAATAAAGAACAAGAGAGTACAATCTTACCCATCAGGTTGCGGCATGTCACAAATATATACAACAGGATTCTCACAGTGAAACTTCAGATCTGCCTTAAAATCCTCGATAAAAATGCGTGCTGCATTGTTGAGATTTTTCTTAACCCTACAACATTATAGGAAACTTAAAATTAAAATACATTGGCTCAGAAAACTCTATTAGTCACAGTTCAATATGAATGATAGACACTAACTCCCCGGATCACACTATAAGGAATACAAGCACACTTGCTATGGCACTGCACACCACCACAATCCTCTATTTCACCACAATGATTAAACGATGATTACACTGATTTACACAGCACAAAACACGCACATGCTAAGCTATGACTCAGCCGCACAACTTGGTCAAGAACACTCACACAGCAAGCACCACCAACTCAACCAGGCACTGGTTGCGCGAGCTCTACTAGCATACAGCCACACACCGCATGCACAAGCTCACAGCCACAAACTGCTGGGGTAGTGCACAGCCACCACCCCCGCCCCCACTGTGTTTGGGTAGCGCACAACCACCCCCATCACTGCCCTAGTGCCCTCACTAAAGTGACATATCCTACTCACCACTACTCTGCTCTCCCTGCTACTGCTGCTTTTCACCTCGGACAGCCCTGTTGACTCCTCATGAAAACTCAAGTCTTTTCCTTACACCTTAAGGTAAAGACTTACTTGTTGACTAGCACTCTAGGACAGACTGAGACTTGAATTCTACCATAAGACAAGCAACAAGAATTACATTAGCAATGAAAAATAGAAAAATACCTGGTAAAACAATTGCAAAGCTTACTGGCCAGATCACGGTCAAAAGACAGGATGTCCTTATAATGCACTCGCATCTCTGGGATACCAAGTTCTTTCATAAGAGCGACAACTGCCTTATAGTAATGTTTTCCCTCCTTTCCCTCCACCGTGAACCTACTTAAAGAATAGGTTAGATGTGAACTCATTTGATATCTTAAACAAAAATAAGGAGCAGCAGCAGATTTACCTACCCTCTTAAGAAATCAAGAAATTGAGTTTCCACATCACGATCTCCTTGTAGACTGCAAAATTCGACAAACTGTGCCTTCACATCCTCAGAAGTGGGTGCTGAAGAACTATTGAAAGAACTGCCTGCTATCACATTTGAAATGATATTGCTAGGTCTGGTTGGTTGGTCCGTAGGTTTCCACCTTGGCTTCTAGAATAAGTAAAAAAAAGTGATGTCACTACATCAGTTGCCTTACAGGTCCTTAAAACGCCCATGAGAATAAGGTCTATTAAAGCGAACCAAACTGTATTAAGTATGAAATAGCAGGAACATATTTAAAAAATTTAATGACTCGTTAGAGTACAAACTTACATTGCGGTCGAACTGCTTGTGATGAGAATTTCGCTGATTACAGTGATAAGGATATGTGTTGTCACTTTCCAAACATTTAGATCTTGATGCACTGCGTTGCACATCACATCTGGTGAAGGGGCTTCTCACAAAATTGCCACCCCAATGTAACTAATTATTTAAAAAAACAAGAAATCAGAGACAAACAAGAAAAATGAGGCATAAATCAATAGAAATAAGAGATGATTTTAGGAAACACAAACATTTTCAACTCGAAGCCACATATTATCATTATTCAAACTAAAGCCCACATCAGATTGGAGCTGGAAAAGAGATCCATTGCTCTGCCAGAAAATTAGAAAGAAATAAAGCCAGTGCATCAAACATGTTAAAACAATCAAATATAAGTAACTGAGTTAGGTTACCTTGCACATCAGGCTGAAATGTGAGTTATAAAACAGCATAAACATATAAGGAACATTTGGATCACTCTGTAGCTGATAAAATCTGCAATGTTAAAAATATCAGAAGTTAATAATAGCAATGAGATGAAATTGCGCTTCAAACTAGAATACACGGGACTAGAGAAACAAGAACGGACCCATTTTCAGTAATTTGACTTGATGTTCTCGCACGGAAGCTATTCAATAGATCATCTGCAAATAAAAATATGAAATCAAATTTCATAAATTTGCACATGTAAATGACAGTTGGAGAAGGTCAAATTCTCACAATATTGGTCTTCAGCAGCCAAGTCTAACTCGTTATTTGATCTTCTATCGATAACTTCAAGAAATGGACCATCTTCCTGTTCCCAAAAAATATATCTTTTCAAAAAAAATTTACAAACTCTAACAAACACACTAGCTATTAATTTTCAATGCTAGGTAGTACCAACTGCTCAATACTAAAATAAACTGCTCAATATTAAATTCCATAGAGATACCTTAGGGTCCAACACCCAAGCGTGGTATACCGGTATACCCAACATCTGGAAGATTCTGTACGAATCAGAAACTCCAAAGTAATCAATTCTGCATCAAAGAAATCAGATGTCAGAAAGTATAAAAGGGAACAAACCCACCACTAGAACGCTGTTTGACTACACACCCTTTATGATTTATGTCAATCTCTAATCCAGTGGCTAACTG
This sequence comes from Echinochloa crus-galli, assembly GCA_900205405.1. Taxonomy (NCBI): domain Eukaryota; kingdom Viridiplantae; phylum Streptophyta; class Magnoliopsida; order Poales; family Poaceae; genus Echinochloa; species Echinochloa crus-galli. The sequence continues at coordinate 7,723,777 of OAMR01000001.1, read as the reverse complement.
CAACACATATTGTAATGCCATGTGTCAATATCAAAATTGAAATCTATATACTTGAGATTTGGAACAGATCAAACCTTCATATTTTCGAAGACCATTTGATAAACGGAATCAAGTATGACACGCAGTGTTACTGTAGGTCCATCCAGAGTGAGCTGACCACTGAGAATTAGAAAATTGCCTACGAAACATTGAATTAGACTAGGAGCACCTAATCAGTTAGAAAAATGACTGTTTACAGGGTCTCACATATTCTGATCAGTGAGCACGGTCCATTAAGGTCCTGGAGCACAATCCACCTGTTACCGCCCCTAAATTCAATTTTCTTCATTTCCAGAACTGTATCCAAAGAATTGCCCGTGCCTTCAATCGATTCTTCTGAACCTGGTGAGGAGGTGCTCATCCCAGCAGCAGTCCCACCAGATGGAGAAGTGCTGGCTGGGCCCATGGTTTTTAAGGCGTCGCCTAGGCGTCCAGGCGGTGAAAAAACCTGGGCGTCGGGGTCGCCTTACCATCCTTGCCGCCGGAGAGAGAGAGGGAGGAGGCTGGGACGTCGGCCGCGGCAGGGATGGCCTCTGGAGGTGGCGGCGGAGGCTAAGGAGGTAGGGGAAGGCCGGCGGGACGGAGGAGAAGGCAGGGGCGGGCGGCGGCGGGGGGGGAGGCAGGGGAGGCGGGCG
>OAMR01000001.1:7702181-7721699 GCA_900205405.1 Echinochloa crus-galli | reverse complement strand
GAGCGCACGGGCAGCGGAGGAGGCAGCCGCGTGCGGGAGGCGGTGGCGGCGTCGGGGAAAGAACGACGGGTGCGGATAAGGAGTCCTGGGAGCTAGGGATAGGGTGGGAAGTCGGGCTAGCTTGGGCTGGGCCAGTTTGATGGGCCTTTTTCTCATCCTCAGGCCACTATTCCTTTGTTTTTTCTTTTTTTTTTACAGGTATATGTATGTATATGTCAACGTATATTATATTGGTAAGGCGTCGCCTCGCCTTGCGCCTTAAGCGCCTAGGCGTCCAGGCGGTGGCGTGTCGCCTCGCCTCGCCTTACCGCTTTAAAAACAATGGCTGGGCCCACAACCACAACAGGGGGCACTGGGAGTGGCTCTGTGATGTGAACTCCCGATAATTTGTCCTCACTTGTCACCGTAGGAAATGCAGTGCTTTCATCCTCAAGGCGGACAGAAGAGCCATCTTCCTGATCATAGACATGCCTTAGTGGCTGCATGAAACTAAGGCCCCCAAGGGGGGTGATAACCTGAAAAATAAAGTAGTTTACAATTAGATGCCGCACGGCACATCAAGTTGCAATGAAAGGTAGTGTTTTAAAGAATTACCTTCTTAGGTTTGCCATCCTTTGTAGCAACCTCCTTTCCATCGGTCTCTTCTGTTTTTTCCTTCTTGCTGGCCTCCTTAACCTTAGGCTGAGCCTTTTCTTCCTTCTTGCTGGTCACCTTAACCTTAGGCTGAGCCTCTTCTACCTTGATGACAGCTTCCTCGTCATCCAGCTTCTTCTCCAACACCTTAAAGCCATTAGCCCATTAAATTCTTCAGCAGTGACCTTCCTCACCTCAGTTTTCAAGGCCTCCGAGGACTTCTCTTTCTCCTTACGTATCTTCTCATGCTCAGCAAGGGTCTGTTCAAATTTATGAAGGTCAGTAAACAACTGTGAAACAAGAAACGAATGAGAATGCATGGGTATTCAGAGATATGTACCTTTTTCTCCTCTTCCTTGAGATACCCCGACAGAGGTTGCTTGTCAGCCTCAGAATCTTGCTTCTTCGCCTTCTCAGGCTCATTGCCATTGTTTTTCTTAGAATTTCTTTTCTTCCTCTTATCAGAGCCATTGAGCTTCTTCTTTTGGAAAGTTCCCTTGCCTTGTCCATTGCTAGAACCATTTTGGGCAGCACCCCTGGCAATAAAGCATAACAACATTGATAAGTATCAGATCAGAAGCATTACACCTACACAAGGAGATAAAGAAATCATCTGCAGATGCTGTACAACAGGAAGACAGATCTTACCCTGCAGAGTTTTCTGATACAGAAGCAGGCACAGCATTGGCATTATCAGCAGTAACTTCTTTCGGTTCAAATTCTTCAGCAGTGACCTTCCTCACCTCAGTTTTCAAGGCCTCCGAGGACTTATTTTTCTCCTCACGTATCTTCTCATACTCAGCAAGGGTCTGTTCAAATTTATGAAGGTCAGTAAACAACTGTGAAACAAGAAACGAATGAGAATGCATGGGTATTCAGAGATATGTACCTTTTTCTCCTCTTCCTTGAGATACCCCGACAGAGGTTGCTTGTCAGCCTCAGAATCTTGCTTCTTCGCCTTCTCAGGCTCATTGCCATTGTTTTTCTTAGAATTTCTTTTCTTCCTCTTCTCAGAGCCATTGAAATTCTCCTTTTGGAAAGTTTCCTTGCCTTGTCCATTGCTAGAACCATTTTGGGCAGCACCCCTGGTAATAAAGCATAACAACATTGATAAAGTATCAGATCAGAAGCGTTACACCTACACAAGGAGATAAAAAAATCATCTGCAGATGCTGTACAACAGGAAGACAGATCTCACCCTGCAGAGTTTTCTGATACAGAAGCAGGCACAGCATTGGAATTATCAGCACTAACTTCTTTCTGTTCTGTCTCGCTGGCAGACACTACTTTCTCAGCATCAGAGGCCACCTTGATCGATGAGGCGCCAGTTATGGTCGTCATTAGCAATCCGCCGGATTCGCTGTAGGTACTAGCAGGCTGCTCCTGCTCCTCAGGTTGGATGGCAACGAGCGACCGCGGTGCCGCCGCCGCCGCCGCCGCCTCCTTCGCCCTCCTCCTCCGATCTTCCTCCTCCAAAAACCACCGTAACATGTAACTTGTGCTCCAAGGTGAGCGGGGTGGAGGAACTGCGGCGGTGAGCGGGGTGGAGTGCGGCGGTGAGCGGGGTGGAGGAACTGCGGCGGCCGACACCTCTAGGGTTTGTTTGGTAGTTGCGTAGATGGGCCTTGTTGGGCTTTGGCCGACTACTAGGAGATATATACATGTAGATAAAAAATTTTAAACGCAATAAAAACATGAAAAATTATATTTTTATCGAAGTCAAAGCCTCTACCTATTTTTTTATATTTTTTCATTTCAAACCCGCTCCCCACCAGACTAGAGGTTATGTGACATATATTTTCTCCGATTAAAACTCATGTTACGCTAAAAAAAGTTGATAAACTTCAAGAGGAAAGTTATAATTTTGAGATTTCCTATTATTTTAATATACATACTGAACAACACGGACAACACCATTTCGGTATATGTGTATCTATATAATTTCTTTTGACAGGATGCATAGATTGATGAACAAATATAAAATGACAAGGAACTGAAACCTAAGCACTTGATGAAATAGAACTCCTTTTATCTATACTAGCAAGAACGCACGTGCGGCACGCACGTTTATTGATGACACATATGTACTAAAACAATATTTCTTCACTTTAGTGCAAAGCGTTTTTAAAAATACTTTATATTCGCTCTCTCATGTATGTAGAGCTTTAGGTATTCTCAAAACTCATAATAATTGGCATTTATTTATGTGGAGAAAACTCTTTAATTTATTGTCTTTTAGCAATACGGGATAATTATGTATAGACGTGGGTACAAATGTGGGTATATTTAGGTGGGTCCTTTTTTGGGTGAAAAAAGTTTTGGGTTTAGAGGGAGAAATCAACATAGGAATGTCCCTCCCCCTCTTTTTTTGACCATTCATCAAACAATTTTCACGACAGGTGGATGCATAGATTGATGAACAAATATAAAATGACAAGGAACTGAAACCTAAGCACTTGATGAAATAGAACTCCTTTTATCTATACTAGCAAGAACGCACGTGCGGCACGCACGTTTATTGATGACACATATGTACTAAAACAATATTTCTTCACTTTAGTGCAAAGCGTTTTTAAAAATACTTTATATTCGCTCTCTCATGTATGTAGAGCTTTAGGTATTCTCAAAACTCATAATAATTGGCATTTATTTATGTGGAGAAAACTCTTTAATTTATTGTCTTTTAGCAATACGGGATAATTATGTATAGACGTGGGTACAAATGTGGGTATATTTAGGTGGGTCCTTTTTGAGTGAAAAAAGTTTTGAGTTTAGAGGGGGGAAATCAACATAGAAATGTCCCTTCCCCCTCCCCGTATCAACCTTTTTCCACCCCTATCAAGCCTTTTTTTTCCCGACACGTGGGTCCTATGTGAGGTGAGTGTGGGTTTTTATCTTGGTGAGAATTGTTTTCAAATCTAATTCTCTTTATAGTATAGATATCTATATAGTATACATGTATTATATTAGAAGCCTAGGCCTCTCAACAGGAAATGGAAGCCCAGGCCAACCGCCCGGTCCATGCGGTTCAACCCAACCAGCTTCCCACGCCGGCTCCCCCGTTACCTGGCCACTGGCCCCGATCATCCCAGCGCCCTCTCTGGCCCACGTGCCCCCGCTCGCTCTCACGACTGACCGCACTGAGCCCATCCCACCGCATCAAAGCACGCTGGCCGCCACTCTCCTGGAATCCCCTCGTATTTTTTCAAATCTGTTTCTCTCTCCTCTCTCTCTCTCTCATCGAGCGGCGAGTCTCCTCCGCCGGTATCTTATCCAGGTCTATTCTCATGAAAGCTCGTAACAGGTGAGGGCAAAAGAAACCTGACGACATAGAACGAATATTTGTCAATAGAAACATACCAAAATTACATAGAAACATATGCCAAAGTTCATACAGACATATGATTAGACGCAGATACCTGTGTGGTCCCATGTTTTGCATTCGCACTCCATATCCCCTGTTTCGGTGTTCACCTCGACTTGGAATTGATGCTGCCTCCACACAATTTTATCTGACCTATTTGTGTGTTGTACTAGCCAGTGGTGCTCTCCCTTTGCGATGTTTGGTGAAATTTTGTATGAGCTGGCTCTTGTCATAGCATCCTCCCACTTTTCGAGTGTTGCCCTCGTGTACACACGGGCCACCCTCATCCCAAGAGGTCTTTTACGGTACCCAATAGCACTGGTTAAAAATGAATAGTATATAAACTTCTGATTAGTTGAAAAAAAATTATATATCATTATAACATGGACCAGTGGTATAGGTAGTATATGGGGAGTGATGTAGATAGTATAAGGGTATTATTGGAAGAAATATAAATGACATCACCGTAATTAATATAATTAAGTAATTTTTTCATTTGATCTTTCAAATTTACCGTGACATGTCGTTTTATTTTCCTCTCAATCTTATTCATTTTCCTCTGTTCCTCATTTTCCCGACGTCTATTTCTTCTCTCTGTATGGCGACCGACGACGGGTGGTCGCAATTACTAAATTACCCATGTCTATACCATATACCACCCAAGAGTGGTATTGGGTACCGTAAAAGAGCTCCCCAAGAGGCCAACACGTTTTGCTCTGGACAGCAGACTGTGAACACAAAAAATATTACAACACTTCAGCACCGAAACAGATCAATTATCTCATAGAAACATTTCTGCATTTCTGGCACATCTGCCAGTGGTAAACAAAACCAAGTAAATATACCAATTTTATCTTAGAAATCATCATGTTGTCATATAAACAGCAAGCAACTACTTACGGTGTTTCCGTATGCCTCCACCCCCTCCGCCATCTTCCTTCGGTGCAGGAACTTCAGCATTTGTTTGGCAAATTCGTGGAGTGGAGTGTTTGCATCAACGTGGCATTTCTTTATGATCCAGTTGACACTCTCATCTCTTTGTGTTGAGACCATAGTACCACAAAAATGCTCTTTGAAAAAAGCCGGTACGAAATCTTGGCGCAAATTATACAATGCTTTCATAGTGGAGCTGGCCCCCAACTCGAATTCTTCCATTATCATTTTCCACGCGTCCTCAAACTCTCTGGTTGTCAACAGATGGTTGATGACAGACTGGAATTTGGCTTTAAAATCCCTCTTCAAGAAAAGCGAGTACAGCTCGTTCAATTGAGATTAAAACCTGTTAAGGATATGCCATTTGCACAGCCTGTGTACAGTATCCGGGAAAACCTTTGCAATTGCCGTTGGCATCGCCGGATCTTGATCTGCACACATGTCCATCAAACAATTTTATCATAGAAAACAGCCGGACTAACACATTAGAATTAGATACGACATTCGACCAGGTTGCTAGTGTAGTACATACCAGTTAAGATACATCGTGGAGCCACGCCGCCCATGCACTTCTTGAATGTTTCAAATACCCACTCGAATGTGGCGGTAGACTCATCGCCAACTAATGCGAATGCAAACACTGTGCATTGTAGATGATTGTTTGCTCCCACAAACATACCCAGAGGTTTCTTGAATATGTTTGTCCTGTACGTTGTGTCAAATGTCACAACGTCTCCGAAGTCAGCATATTCTCCCTGTTGGCTTGCGTGTGACCAGAACAAGCTGCATATCTTGCCATCCTGGTCTAGCTTGAAATCACAGAAGAATTGTGGGTTCTGCATTTTGCATTCTGTCCACCGCTCTACCAGTTTTTGGACATCATCAGCATGTTTCTCTCGCATCCGAGCTGCCTTCCTGCACATGTTTGCATTGTTTGTTATAGAACAGTGTCACCCATAGCATAGATATGTAGTGCATAGTTCACATTATTTGTTTCAAGAAAGCTGCCAAAATTGTAGTAGATCCCATGGCAAGCAAAGTTACTTTAAAAAAAAACACAGATCACCACAATATTGACGATAGGAATCCATATTAACTGTTCAAGATCAGTGTCATTTTTAAGTGCAAAAAAATCATAGTAACCACCAAAATTTGCAAAATTTATCGTAGAATCCTACAGCCAGGTTACTGTCCAATTTGCAGTAGCATTGGCTGTGTTTAGGCCCTGTTTAGATCCCAAATTCTACTCCCAAATTTACTATGCAAAAAGAAGATTCCACATCACATCAAAATGTCATAACATGCATGGAGTACTAAATGTAGATGAAATCAAAAACTAATTACACAGTTTTGTTGTGCTCTGCGAGACGAACATTTTGAGCCTAATTAATCCATTTTTGGACAATTTTTCACAAATACAAACGAAATGCTACAGTGGTGCAATGATTACGAAGTGACATCATACTCCTAAATTCACCCACCCAATTCTAACATCTAAACAAGGCCTTAGTTTCCAAAGTTTCCCAAAAATTCTCTCTCCAAACTTCACTATTCACCTATCACATCAAATCTCTCTCCTCATGCATTAAGCACTAAACATGGGTAAATAAAAAAACTAATTACATGGTTTTAATGTACACGACGAGACGAATCTTTTGAGCCTAGTTAGGTCATGTAGGACAATGTTTACCACAAACAAACGAAAAGTGCTATAGTGCGCTACAGTGTCCGATGTGACATTTTCACCAAACTTGTATTGAAGAATATTTGGCTGCATGCAACAATTCGATAGAACTACAACTATTTATCATAGATTCCACGAAATACTAAAAAATTTGACAATGCGGTGGTTTGACAGAAGCGATGCTTACAGATTTGCAACGTCCTTGTGTGTCATTGGCACGTTCTCTGGGCCACCATGGATGTCAGCCATCATGTCCATGATGCAGTGCTGAGGGCAACTGCTGTCTTGCATCTGTCCAATCAAATTGGCGAGCGGTGTGTCCAGAGCTTTGTTGCAATGGAACTGCTGTGTACTTGCATCCCCAGGCAAGAATGTGTGATTGTGGTCCAGATTCACATAGTCAATTGTGTACGACTCAATGTTACCAAGTGCATCAACATTCTTCTTCAACCTCATCCCAGCCCTGAAAGCAACCCGCTTTGTGAAATTATCCCTCTGCCTTTCTTTATCTTCTGGATAGGCCGCGTTGTGCCCCTCCCTGACGCAGTTGATCCACTTGCTATTCGGTCTTGATCTGTATTTCTTCACTCCGAACCCAACCTTCTTTCCATACGCTGCAAAGAAAGCTTTTGCTTCATCCACTGTCTTGAACGTCATACCCAGTTGTGGCACCAGAGCCTGATCTATTTCTGGTTGCTGTTTCAAGCAAAGCAGTATTGTCAACATATTAACAACTAGAAACATCTCTTTTTACCATAGAACTTCAACTTCCCCCCCGGATTCGTGCAAGAGCTCATGGGTTCTAACAAAACAGCTCATGGATCCAATAAAACAAGGTACGAAACTAGGTAACCAGTCGTGAAAACATAAATTTTGCCATAGGAATCATTTCTTCTTGGGAAAGTTTGCTTACATGCGTATGCAGCTGCTCGTCCTCTGGCGTTTCCATGGCTCCCGGGGCAACTGATGGTAGGGGATGCGGCACCAGGACTCCACCGCCACCTTGCTCCGTAGCCCCCACGTTGCCCTGTGCTGGCTCATGGGCATGTCCTGGCGCATGCAGCACATGAATTGGCGTGGAGTAGGGGGAAGTTGCCGCAGGAGAATCCGCAGACACGGCCCCCATGCTCACACAGTCGATGTTGTTGTCGTGGGGCATGGCTAATCCAAATATATATGATCTTAACAAACCAAACACCAAGACATACATAATCCAAACTGTAGACCGTTTAGTCTTAGTTATGTCATGCATACACAAGTCGGCCATGATTGGGCCTTGGAGCAGCTGCATGACAGCGTCGAGCCGTCGACCCTTCCCTAGAGGGGCTCTGCAGGCTGCAGCCATGGTTATATGCTTGTCTCAGCTGGTGGTGGGTCAAGTTAATTAAACTAACATTATGGTTACTGGTATGCGTTGATGTACAACACTTTTCAAAAAAAAAGCTACAATGTACAACACAATGAAGACATATTGTCTTTTCTTTTAAACATGGCAATGTGTGAAATTAATGCACGTCCAATTTTAAGAATGCAAGCGCATTAAAGGGTGTGTTTAGTTTCCCATCAAATCACCGAACTTTTCAAAATTCTCTCTCCAAACTTCACTATCCACCTATCACATCAAATCTCTCTCCTCGTGCATGGAACACTAAACATGGGTAAATAACTTAGTTTTGACTCTCCATTAAGGATTTCTCTCATCTCTCATGAAGCCACATCATCACCTCCCACTAAGATGCACTAAGACAATGTTTACAACAAACAAACGAAAAGTGCTACAGTGCGCTACAGTGTCGGATGTGACATTTTTACCAAATTTTTCCTACCACCTTTTGGAACTAAACACACTCAAGAAAATACAAAATATGAAAAGATAATTGTTTCCTCTTTCTGTTGCAACGCACGGGCAAATTTGCAAGTTATTACTATATACTCCTAAAAAGCACAATTAGGAGAAAAAAGTTTCGTGAAGCCTTTCCTTGTCAAAACCGTCATCCAGGTATCAAGCGATCTCCGACGTTGGATTTGATCGCCGCTTAGAGTATTGACTGGCGTTGTAAAAAATCAACGCGGACGCTAGAACGTGGCCGCGAGCTGAGTTAGGGCGCCACTTCGACAACCGTCTTGATCTTCAAATTAGTCACTCTCTCTATGACAAACATGATGAAGGGGCTGTAGGCACAAATCTTCTGAGGACTCTCAGAAATGGTCTTGATTTCTTGCCAAATGAAATCAGCAACACTAAAGGGAGGAGTCTCCTCTCCAATCCTCAAATAGAACATCAAATTTCTCATATAAAGTGAGATATATGAGGTGTTGCCATCTCTAGGAGTGAGTGTCTTGCGAAACATCCTATAAAGGGTCCCATAGTAGGTGTAGAGACCACTCACTTTCCCCCAACTGTCATTCTGATTTCTTGGATACATGAATTTCAATTCAGAATTTTCTAGTGCCCCACTATCATGTATCTTCACGGTGTTTTCATCCTCATTGTCAATCCTAAAGAGAATAGCAAAGGCAGTGTAAGTGATGTGATAGCGCTGTCCTTTTGTCATCCAATGCATAGATCTCTCCTGCCTACCACCCTGCTCGTAGTATCCGAAGTACACAGTGGCATAGAACTGAGCAATGACTTCCTTGCTCCAGCTGTGCCTGAAGCCCATGAGATGTTTGACCCTCTTTTCAGAACTGACTCTGATAATCTCATTGAACACTGGGTTGTCTTGCTTGCTCATGTACTCCCAATCTATATACTGTGCATCTGATGTGATCTTGGTCTTCTTCATAATAGCTGTGGTATAAAAGTCCTGCTGAAAAAGAGTCCAAAATCTGTAGTCAGTGGCTGTCCTATCCACATCAAGTGGACTAGTCCTCCTCAACCTCCTGACAACATCAGTCGTCCCACTAGCAAGGTAATCTGTCACTCTCCTACTCGGGCTGGGCCAGTGGGTCGGACTATCTCAAGAATGAGAGGGGCATTCGCCTCAACTGACTCATCATCACCTGCCTCCTCTTCCTCATCATCACCAGCAGTCATCTCCTCCTCATCATCATCATCTACATGCGGCTCTACCCGGTATTGCTCATCTTCAACATCGTCCTCATCGCTAGAGGTGGTGTCTTCCACTACATCCAATTCCTCAATCTGCTGCTCAACTGCTCTCTTTGGCCTCCTAGGCCTCAAATTTCTGCTACTGCCTGCTGGTGAGCTGCTGCCAATGAGTGGATCGTGACGCCCCCTTTTGACCCTCTCGACATGACTTCCTCTTGGCATCTTGTACTGTCCTTCCTGGGTTCACAAGATGATATACATGAAATAAGTGCCCAGAATACCACTTTGAATTCCATGTCTTCAACTAACTTGGGGGATCAAACCCAAAGAAATCCCAATTTCTTCAATTAAATCATCCCATAACTATTAGACAAGCTTCTTGGATCGTGAGAAGTGCCAACAGCCGTGATGGCCCTCAGCGTGCCGGCGCCGCGGGCCGGGGCGCCGGCCAGATCCAGCACGGACGCTGCTGACGAGGTTCTACACGAGGCCGAATTCCTCGCGGCCTGCCGCGGACAATCGTCCCTCGTCGACCTCCACGCATTCGCCCTCAACCTCGGCTCAGGAGAGGTCGCGTTCGTGGCCTGCCGCGGCCACCGTCCCTTGTCGGCCTCCACGCACTAGCCCTTATCCTCGGCACGGGCGAGGTTGCGCCCGTCATGGAGTGCGCCGGGGCCAACCCCCATGACGTCCCGAACGACGGGCGACACCAAAGCGGTTTTGGGCGGAGCGGAGCAGAGTGGTTATGCAGCGGTGGCGGAGCAGATAAATCATGGGGGCGGGGAGCTGAGGCGGCGGTTGGGGAGGGGCGCAAGTTAGTGTGGGGGCGGGGAAGAATCGATCGCAAGGCCGTTGACAACACATCTACGGCGGTGGCGATCCACACGGCAGGGGGCTCGTTGGCGGCCAGGGCGGGGGCTCGTCCACGGCCGGTGGTGCAGGCAGGGGAGATCGATGTGGTGGTGGAGGTGGCAGGCGGGTAACTATGCTGAACTTTAGGAGACTGCGAACTTTAGAAAGACGCGGGAGAAGAGATCGTAGTCGTAGTATCGGATTTTGACGGATACAAGAATGGGGGACTGAGGGACTGATGGAGGATGTGGACGCGGTTCTCAAAATTACGGTTCCCCAGTACGTAGTTATTAGCAGTAGAGAAGAGATACAAAAGAGAAAACACAAGTCCGGACAGTTTAACCAGTTCCGAGTTCTAACGGTTGAACAAAATACTCGCATCCTACGACCGGAGATTCAAACATGGCGAAGCAAGGCTGGAGTTTGGACCAGACCATTAGGCTTTCTTCAATAGTTGGTTTATAGCTAGCTCATAGAATTTTTTAATCCGTCAACAGTAGTAAACATGAAGAGCTAGCTTTTAATCGAGAGATTGTCTTAGGTCTTATTTAGTTTCAAAATTCGATGGGAGTTTGGGGTCTCTTTGTAATCATTACGCCACTATAGTATTTCATTTGCATGTGCGAAAAATTGTCCAAAAATTAATTAGTTAGGCTCAAAATATTCGTCTCGTAGAGTACAACAAAACTGTGCAATTAGTTTTTAATTTCATCTGCATTTAGTACTCCATGCATGTTATAACATCTTGATGTGACGGGGTATCTTCTTTTGAATTTGTGAGTTGCAACTAAACAAGGCCTTATACATGTATTTCGAGATTTTATAAGGATAAATGTATGAGATCATGCATGCTATGAGCTACGTATATGATAAGAGCTACTTCATTGGAGTAGGTATCCTAGGGCATGTACAAGTACAACCCACATATAACAGCTATTTTTTTGCCACCTATACAAAGTCTTTGTGTACATCATCATTTAACGAAGAGAGAACGAAGCCGTCGCCTCGTTCGTCTACGTCGTGGACTCGTGCTCCCAGACGCGTCGCCCTCTCCCAGCGCGCGTTGTACAAACCGCCGCGGCCCGTCGACGCACCTCTGTCTCTGATCCCTTGCGCAAGAGCACGATGGGCGGTCAAATCTTTGAGCGCACGGTTTCTTCCCTCCCCGAGAAATCCCGCGCGCTATTTTTCCTAGCGTAGCCACCAGAACTAGCGCAATCTACGGCGGTGGCGATCCACACGGCAGGGGGCTCGTTGGCGGCCAGGGCGGGGGCTCGTCCACGGCCGGTGGTGCAGGCAGGGGAGATCGATGTGGTGGTGGAGGTGGCAGGCGGGTAACTATGCTGAACTTTAGGAGACTGCGAACTTTAGAAAGACGCGGGAGAAGAGATCGTAGTCGTAGTATCGGATTTTGACGGATACAAGAATGGGGGACTGAGGGACTGATGGAGGATGTGGACGCGGTTCTCAAAATTACGGTTCCCCAGTACGTAGTTATTAGCAGTAGAGAAGAGATACAAAAGAGAAAACACAAGTCCGGACAGTTTAACCAGTTCCGAGTTCTAACGGTTGAACAAAATACTCGCATCCTACGACCGGAGATTCAAACATGGCGAAGCAAGGCTGGAGTTTGGACCAGACCATTAGGCTTTCTTCAATAGTTGGTTTATAGCTAGCTCATAGAATTTTTTAATCCGTCAACAGTAGTAAACATGAAGAGCTAGCTTTTAATCGAGAGATTGTCTTAGGTCTTATTTAGTTTCAAAATTCGATGGGAGTTTGGGGTCTCTTTGTAATCATTACGCCACTATAGTATTTCATTTGCATGTGCGAAAAATTGTCCAAAAATTAATTAGTTAGGCTCAAAATATTCGTCTCGTAGAGTACAACAAAACTGTGCAATTAGTTTTTAATTTCATCTGCATTTAGTACTCCATGCATGTTATAACATCTTGATGTGACGGGGTATCTTCTTTTGAATTTGTGAGTTGCAACTAAACAAGGCCTTATACATGTATTTCGAGATTTTATAAGGATAAATGTATGAGATCATGCATGCTATGAGCTACGTATATGATAAGAGCTACTTCATTGGAGTAGGTATCCTAGGGCATGTACAAGTACAACCCACATATAACAGCTATTTTTTTGCCACCTATACAAAGTCTTTGTGTACATCATCATTTAACGAAGAGAGAACGAAGCCGTCGCCTCGTTCGTCTACGTCGTGGACTCGTGCTCCCAGACGCGTCGCCCTCTCCCAGCGCGCGTTGTACAAACCGCCGCGGCCCGTCGACGCACCTCTGTCTCTGATCCCTTGCGCAAGAGCACGATGGGCGGTCAAATCTTTGAGCGCACGGTTTCTTCCCTCCCCGAGAAATCCCGCGCGCTATTTTTCCTAGCGTAGCCACCAGAACTAGCGCATCTTCCATGCCCAAAATCCCCCATATCTGCACTTCTGCAGCACGAGGACGAGGAAAAACAAGCGGCCGCGGCGCGTGAGTTGCTCGATGCGGCCGCGGCACAAGATCGGAAGGCCGCTGCAGTGCATGCGGGGAGGGGAGTGCGTGGGGCGCACCTTGGCTTCGCCGGAGAAGAATGGCGCGGCCCGCACTGCAGCTGCTTTCAGCTACCTCCGAGGGGTGAAGCAGCTTTTTCACCGACGCCCTTCAGAGCAGTTTCACCAGGCAGGCAGCTTCTTCCCTGACACAGTCTAATTCCTCAATTTTCAGATCCAGGTCCCAATTTTTTCTCAGATTGATCATAGAATCTAGTAATTGCTTGGATTTACTTCTTATTTTTGTCCCAAATTGACCCAACTAACGAGCCTGATGATCTGGAGTTATTTTTGCATCCTTTCTGTTTGTTTCTGATTTCCCATTAATCTCTAGTTGGCTAGTAGAGGATTAAATTGAAGCTAGCTATCACGGTGTATGTGGCCATGTACAATATAAAACATTGGAATGTCGGTGTATGTGGCCATGTACAATATAAAACATTGGAATGTGGGATGAGATTGGGACAGGTGCAACATCTCTGCTTGCTAGGTCTGCTGAACAGAGGTTCCCTGCATACATAGCAGATGAACATGCTGATAACTTTTTTTTTCTATTTTTGTAGTGCTATGTAAACAATCATGCAACCAGTCAATACTTCTACCACAACTGGAGTACTATTATGGTTTGCTTTATGAATCATTTGTGGCTGAACTGAGAGTTGAATCAGCAAGAAAATCATTTTCTGAGTTATTTGGTGAATATGCAAGGCAACCCTCCAGAATTTCATCACAAGGCAGCACAACGATAAATTTTGAGGTGGAAGTAGCTAGTTCAACAGAACCATTATCTAGTTTGTTTGCAACTAGGACTTGAGAAGTTTATATATGAGAGCAACTCAAGTTAACATAGTAAATCAGATTTGGAGGTCTATCTTGAAGGCCGAACCAGGTTTACTCTAAGGACTTAGCTTGTTTTTGGTGAGATACGAGCGCGTCGCTCCCGACGCGGGCGACACGCTCGCTCCAACCCTAGCCGCCGCCGCCCAAGACCCCGAGCCTCTCCCCGCCGCGCCGCCGCCCGAGCGGGCTGCCTGGAAGCCCGGGCGGCCCGTGGGGAAGGTGGCGGCGTGGCCTTCCCCTCCTTCTCCGGCGTTCCAGCGCGGGCGCGGCCGCCTAGGGCCCCGGAGGCTCCTCGCCGGCGCGACTCCACCATGCGGCGGCGGCGGGGTCGAGGCCGCGGATCCGGGCTCGCCGGGACGGATCCGGTGGCTGCGCGGTGGGGCGCGCGCCTATGACGGGTGGCGGCGCTGCGCTGGTAGGGGGCGGCCGGTGCGGGTGTGTCAGGCTTATAGGCCGGTAATCAGAGATGCCCTTTGCATCAGCACTTTTCGGGATTAGGATCAGATGTCCAGTATTCAACTTATCAAAGTGTTGATCATGCTGGTCCTGGAAATACTGCACTGCTGCCATTACATCATCTTTTATTGTTTGCCAACTTGCTTTAAAGAAGGCATCAATGTACCCATCTGGACCCGGAGCCTTATCAGCAGCCAATTCACACACAACGTACTAGGTGCAATTTTTCCTCAATGAATGGATGTTCTATATGGAAGCATTGGCCTGGTAAGAAGGGGGAAGCAACACGGTGTGACTTGGTCGTGGTGGTAAGTGCTACTAATTCACTGGTTCCGGGAAGAAATTTCTAGGTCTGACCTTAATTGGTTGAACCTGGCAGTGACCTTGTTGAAGGCATTGTTTGGATTAAGATGAATTACTCCCTCGTGAAAATATTTGATCTGGTCTTAATTGGCTGGGTCATTACAATATCGGTACGTGACCGTGCCGTTTCCTCGTTGGAGGCGTTGTCTCGGGAGCCTACTTCAAAGTCCAAGAGTTGCTTTGGTTTGTGAAGCGTATGAAGATGAAGGCTGTGTGCATCTTAGTTATGCAGAGGCCGGGTTGGATCTTATATAATTGTATCATCTCGATGTAATTGTTTAAGATCAATAAAGCTTCCCTTTTCCAAAAAAAATCTTGAAGGCCCTGCCTCGCCCAGAATTGGCAACAATTCGTTTGATTTATTGGCTTGGTGGAGGATCAATGGCCCAAAATATCCAATTCTTGCTCGGATGGCGCGTGATGTACTCAGTGTTCCACTCACTACGGTTGCATCTGAGTCTGTTTTCAGTTCTGCCAAGTGAATTCTTGATGACTATCGTTGTAACTTGCTCCCAGAAACAATTGAATCTATAATGTGTTCACATGATTCGCTGAAGGGTCGCATACCAGATACATATTTCTGCTAAAAATGCTTTTGATAGTTGTTTATCTTGGTTTCCTAATATTTTTTTTTTGAAACAGTTGAGCCTAGAGTTGCAGAAGATGACGTGGTTGTCTCTTATTCATCTATACCAACTAGAAGTCAAGAAGACCAAACTGATGATGCTTAGACATATTAATGAGGTATGCTCTCATATTTTAACATACTTATCCAACTATAATACATTGTGGCATCTGATTGACATTGACACCTGAAACTTTGAATATGCATATACAACAGTCCTCTTAGGTCAGTAGGTGCAGCTTCTTTGATGTCTATACTGCTGCTAGTATCCCCCTCTTAGCACATTTGGGATTTGTAGCATACTCTGTTTCAAGAAACAAGCATACTCTGTTTCACTAGCTTGCTTCTGTTCATGATTTTCTTGATGCCATAGTTCTGTAGAATGGACTGTTAAACATATGGCATCACTTTCAGTAGTGACTATTTTATCTACTTCAATATTGCAGCTTTACTAACCAACCTTCCCATTTATTAAGTATCTTTGAATTCTGTATATTATGTATCTTCTCATTTGAATTCTGTTCCCCTGTAGGGGCTGGTAATATCAGTCTTGGCATTGCCCTCATGAATCTGACAGCTCGATGCCCCATTTATTTCTCAATTCTTAAAGCTTCAGTGGCTGCATACAAGCTGGTTGGAGTGCTCCTTTACTTGTTTCTGATTCGTGTATATGGATGGCAGGAGGGATTATGGAATGGTATTGAGTTTTGAGTGGTATATATAATATATCAATCTATTTATGTATCCGAGCATCTTATAGATTCCATATTTGTTAGCTATTTTATTTGTCTACCACAAACAGGACCATATCCAAAACCCTATGTCTGGCTATGCTATGTATAATCAGGTAAGCGTAATTTTAGTCGTTCTTTTGAACTGGTATATCTGGATTGCCCATTTGGTGAGTGCATTAGCATCTTTTTCCCTCATAGGTGCTGCCACATAGATCGATATCAATTTTTATTTCTTTATGTAATTGTCTTGAATCTGCACAAATGTGGATAATTCTTTTGGATAATGAGTGGTAGCTGCTATAAGGATATCTTCCAATGTTCATATCCATCATGTTTTTCCTTGGTCAATTTGAGTGGTAGCTATTCTCAATTTTTTTTTATCTGCTTAGGTCCCTTATTTTTAGGCAAGTTCTAATTGCAGCTTTTGTTTGGAGGCAATTTGAGCTTGTAGAGATTGTGTGACATGTGTTCTTCCTGATCATTGATGTTGCCTACATTGACTTGACCTTTTTTTTATTGTCAGATGATTTAGTGTTCATCTCAGCCAAGTAACAGAACATTAAACTGGGAGCATTAAGAATGCGTGCTATCATCTGAATACTTGTATCCACCCACAACATGCTCTTAGTACGTTACAAATTCAATCATGCATTGTCGATTGTGTTTTTTTAGCTCAATATAATTCATTTATTTTTAAGTTGGAAAAGTAGTTGCGATAAAGATTTGAACCATTCTCGGGAATTGTCTCTGAATTTTAGTTCCAATATTTCAGTTATGATGCATAATTTCAATTTTCTAATTATGTATATCTTTTACATTATTAATCAGAATAATCGTGTTGAGAGGCCAATCTTAAGAACGCACCACGTGTTTGCAAGTTAAATAATAGGAATTTGACGGACCCTTCTGACACCTCTAGGCAAGATCCTCCTTTGCCTTATTCCTTCCTCTCATGTTATCTGGTTATCATAGATGTGGTTCATTTCGATCAAAATTAATCTTCACCGACCGGTCGAGTGAGACGCCCCCGCGTCGCCCCTCTCCTAGGGCGGCTCGGGCGGCTACCCTAGCCGCCGCCGCCGGCCCCCATCCTCCCTTTCCCCCACCTCGCCGCCGCTGGAGGGCGCGGCCGGAAGCCCGGCGGCCCCTGGGATGGCGGCGGCGGGGCGGCTCGCCGGCCGCAACGCGTGGATCTAGCGGCGCCGCCTCCCATGGCGCGTGGTGGTCCGGCGTCGGCTCGGCTGGGCCTGCGCTGCTGCCGGAGCGGCGCGCGGCCGGCGGTGCTGCGCGGGTCGCCGCGCGGCCTGGAGCGCGTGCGGCCGGGACACCCTGCTCAGGGGGCGGGAGGCTGGCGCGGACTGGCGGCTGCCGGGGTGGTGCGCGGCGTCCTGCCCGCCGGCGCGCGGACCGACGTGGTCGCCCAGCCCTGGCCGCGGCCTGCCCTCTGTGCGTGGGTCCCTGCACCGGATTCGGTCCCTCCGCAGGCGGATCCGGCCAGGAGATGGTCGGTGCGGGCGGTCGCGACGGACGGCCGCGCGTAACGGCCGGCACGGGGCGGCGAGACGACTGCACGCGGCGCAGAGGCAGAGGCCAGGCGCAGTGACTGCCCGGCATGGCGGCGACGCTTGGTCGCCGGTGCGGCCGGTGGCGGACCTGGCGTGACGGATTCGGCCCTGGTGTTGGAAGGGCTAGCTCCGGACTTTGCAACTACATCTGGTGATGATATCTTCAATTTTGCCTTTCCTTTTATATAGACCAAGAGACATGAGTCACCTTGGCTTCATTCGCGGATTCTCCTACTCAAAGATGGATTTCATCTGCAATTTATTCCTGGTGGATTATGCACGGGTACCCAGCGGTTACTTTGTAGCATGGTATCTCAGGTTACGAATTCAGATGGTCTGCCGGATTTGGAGTTCGTGGCCGTTTAAAGTGGGTTAGGGCTGGTCTATATGGAAGCATTGGCCTGGTAAGAAGGGGGAAGCAACACGGTGTGACTTGGTCGTGGTGGTAATTGCTACTAATTCATCGGATCCGGGAAGAAATTTCAAGGTCTGACTTTAATTGGTTGAACCTGGCAGTGACCTTGTTGAAGGCATTGTTTGGATTAAGATGAATTACTCCCTCGTGAAAACATTTGATCCGGTCTTAATTGGTTGGGTCATTACAACGTCGACACGTATGCGTGCCGTTTCCTCGTTGGAGGCGTTGTATCGGGAGCATACTTCATAGTCCAAGAGTTGCTTTGGTTTGTGAATCGGATGAAGATGAAGGCACTTGTGGTAGTTTGCTAGGTCATGGTGCTCTCATTTTTTTTGTTTCTTTTTCTTTGGCTGTGTGCATCTTAGTTATGCAGAGGCCGGGTTGGATCTTATATAATTGTATCATCTCGATGTAATTGTCTAAGATCAATAAAGCTTCCATTTTCCAAAAAAAATGAGAAGTGTTAGATTGTAGCAACCAGCAAACCAAGTATATTAATCAAATAATTTAGATCATCAAGATCAAATCAACTTCAAGGAAGAAAGAGCTAGCAATCAGCACGCCATCTTGGGAATTAGTCATATGTACCTGAAGATGGAGGCTATAGAATGTCCTGTTGTCATAGGTGGAGTGAGTCGATGAGCTAATCAGGTGAAGGCCTTCGTTCTCCAGCACTTTTATGCACTTGGAGAGAGGAAGACTTGTGGCAGCCACATTGGTCTGCAGGCTGACCTGAACCATGATCTCTGTGTCGTTGAGGCAAGTCGCAGAAACAATGGGAGTTACGATCTCGCTCGTATTCAGAACTCCTGGTTTGCAGTTGGCGTTGGTCAGCTCCTTCTTCCTCCTCTCCAGGTTGTCCACCTGCTTCTGCAGCTCGGGGATGTACTTGAGAACTCGGGATACCGTTGTGGGGATGCTCAGCTTCTTCTGCAGCACGATCGATCGAGCACACATCATCATCATCAGGAACTCAAGATCTCATGCTCTTAACCAATTTTGCATGCAGGAGATTATGAGGGAGGACACGGCGTGTAGTGTTGGGATTGTCTGAATTAATTACAGTGTGGTCAGCGTCGGGGAGGAGGGAGCGGAGCGAGGAGTAGAGCTCGTTGAGCTGCTTCCGGCGGTCGCGCTCGTACGCGTTGTGGCTAAGCTTCCTGTGGGAGCCGGAGCCGCCCGAGCCATAGCCACCGGAGGAGTTCCCGTTGGCGGCCGGCGCGGAGAGGTCGTGGATGTCGTCGTCGTCGAGGTCAAGGTCCGGCCACGGCGGCGACGGTAGCTGGCCGCCGGCGGAGGAGAAGATGTCTGCTTCCAGCGACGAGATGCTGCTCCCAAAGGGGTCGTCAAACAGCCGGTGGTGGTGGTCGTCCATGCCGTGTGTTGCCAGCTAGCCTGCTAGCTAGCTGCTGTTCGTTTTGGAGAGATCTCAGGGTGGATTG
>OAMR01000001.1:7667911-7699552 GCA_900205405.1 Echinochloa crus-galli | reverse complement strand
TTTTTTTGTTTCTTTTTCATTGGCTGTGTGCATCTTAGTTATGCAGAGGCCGGGTTGGATCTTATATAATTGTATCATCTCGATGTAATTGTCTAAGATCAATTCGTGTTGGTTGCTAGGGAAAAAGATGTGGTTCATTTTAGAAAAAAAAAGTTCAGATCATTGGCTGAGTTGCTGGACCGTTTTGTTAAACTGATAACACAAAGTGGCAATATGAATCCTTCTTGTGGCTAATGGTTCGCAAAAATCGGAAAATTCAAAGGTTAAGTTTGAGTCTGCACCTATGACAGGTTCCGCTTCAGAGTCCTTAGGTGTGCAAAATGCTGGGATATCTGAAGCTGGTCTTAAGAGTGTGCTATCTGAGGATTCCACTGCTAAAATTGAACATGCGCCATTATGTTCTTTAGTTGAGGTCTCACTGATTTTTACTAGTTCAGGTGGAATGAAATCTTATTTCAAGCGAAGTGTTGATACTGAGATTAAGATGAAATCCGATGCTCGTAGTAAGGGAAAATCTGTAATAATCCTCTGCGCTACCTGTTTCCACTTCTCATGGTGCTCCTACTCAACAATCTACTCCTGTTTCATCTATGGGTGAAAAGACTATATATGTTCCAAGCCCTCTCTATACATCCTGTGGATCCAATAGAATGGCCAATGTTGATACGCTGTCACGATTCCTTCCCCCAGCCCCAGCCCCACCTATAGTCTACCCTCGCCTGCCAGTATTACCCGCCTACAACCCCAACCCTATCTTTGGAGCTAATACTGGTGATTTGCACTCAGCATTCCCCCCTCCACCCAACATCTACAGCCCTTTTAAGATGAACACACCTTCATACACATCTTCATCTGTTGGTAAGCTCTTTCCTAACCTCTACTCTACTTGGACTCTGGGAGTTCACACAGAGATCGCATGGCCTCGTTCTTTAGTTATGTGCCCACTCTAGAAGGCAACTCTTTTGGGAGCTCTTACAGCAGTCTTGGTGCCAATTATGGGAGCCTCCCACAGTGGACACAGTATAGATGGATACAGTGTGATGGATGTGGAGTGACGCCAATTGTTGGGCCTTGCTACAAGCCTAATGTGTAAGTTACTGATTAAATACAAGTTGCGAATATAATTCTGTTTGCTCTCCTGACCTGCTTACTTGCTGACAGTAAATGAGACTATGATTTGTGTGGTACCGGTTTTTCTCAAATGGGTAATGAGGCAGAGTATACCAGATTAGACAGGCCCGCTTCAAAGAGTGTAAGTTTGAGAGGCACTTTAATGAGCTGTTCATTGAGTAGTAAGAGTGATAGGATTCCATCTTACATTGTTTGATCCTTTAAGAACATGAATACCCTTGGGAGGATTCCAGCAGTGAAAGCTGACGGTCTCTTCATTAAGGATGTTACTGTCCTTGATGGGACACCAGTGGCACCGTCAACTCCCTTTACCAAGATTTGGCGTATGCGCAACAATGGGTCTACCATATGGCCTTATGGTACCCAGCTTGTCTGGGTTGGCGGAGATCATTTATCATGCCTGAGTTCAGCCAGATTAGCGGTATGTGCTTCCCACAAATTTAGCTTTTGTGTAAGCTGCTAACTTGTGGTTGAGTGCAGGATGGGATGCAAATTTGTTATATACTGAAATTCATCAAATTCTCACATGGATTTGATGGCCGTGCAGATTTCCGCGAATGGGGGGATAAATCCATGCGAAGAGACTGATGTTACTGTTGATTTTC
This sequence comes from Echinochloa crus-galli, assembly GCA_900205405.1. Lineage (NCBI taxonomy): Eukaryota > Viridiplantae > Streptophyta > Magnoliopsida > Poales > Poaceae > Echinochloa > Echinochloa crus-galli. Next base: position 7,697,816 of record OAMR01000001.1, on the reverse strand, counting down.
TTGCCCCTGCAAAGCCTGGTAGGTGCATATCCTACTGGAGATTGGCGCTACCCTCAGGTGTGAAATTGGGTCAGCGGGTTTGGGTTCATATTCAGGTTGGTACTCTACCCACTGCCTTTTTCCTTGTCACCTTGATGCTTTGCATTTATCTGATCATTGGCATGCTCTCTGAGTGCAGGTGGAGCAGCCTATTCAAACCAGTGGAAGCATACAAGCTGCTACAAGAAACCTGAATCAGCTCCCTGAAGCTAACAGTACAAGGCCTTTCACATTTGGTACAAACAGTGCTCCCACAGAGCCTTTATCTGGATGGCATAGAAGCAGTGCTCCCGTAGAACCTTTATCTGGATGGTCTAGAAGCATTGCTCCCATAAAACCGAGTAAAATACACCGACGGTCCTTAAACTTGTCCCGAGGTGTCATCTAGATCCCCAGACTCTCAAAATACATATTTGGGTCCCTGAATTTGCTAAACTGTGTCATTTAGGTCCAAAGTTACAAAAATACCCCTATGCATGATGACATAGCTGCCAATTAAGCATGAAATTTTATATTATTTATCTAACTAAATCGGTTATTTCCATCATAATAATTAAATAACTTTATTTGATTGTACCATATCGATAATTATAGATCAATAACATAGGGGTATTTTTGAACAATAACATAGGTGTATTTTTGGAACTTTGGATCTAGATGACACAGTTTATAAGTTCAGGGACTCAAATATGCATTTTAAGAGTTCGGAGACCTAGATGACACCTCGAGACAAGTTTGAGGACCGCCGGTGTATTTTACTCCATAAAACCTTTATCTGGATGGCCTTGCCCATTCGATATAAATGGGCCTCCAAGCTCCTGCACTGAACAGCTTGCCCGTGAAACCATGAAAACGAATCTGGGCCTGCTCCTAGTGATATGAACTCAGCCAGTCGAACCAGTGCAGATCCCTGATGCTCCTGCCTCGTCTGCTGAGGCTGCATTGGCTTCAATGCCTGCTGGTGTGCCTGCACCTGAAGCCATTCCCCTGCCCAACCCTGTGCCTATGCCTGGTTGTTGACGGCCAAAATTGGCAGTTACCAGGACAAACCGGTCTGACCGGTTTGCCCAACCGGTCAGACCGGTTTGGAGTTGTAATTCGGGTAGGGTTAGGATTCCGGGTTTAATCCCGTATTGTAACTGAGTTGGAAGGGGTACGACTTCCCCGGCCTATATATATATAAAGGCTAAGGCCGATTGAGAGTTATTCCAATCGAATCAACATCAATTTTATCTCTACTTTTGTCTCTCAAACCCTAAACACTTTTCCAACCCCAATTGCTGTCCTTTGCTCGTCTTCGCGACGTACTAAGGCGTTCTAGGTGGCTTGCCGACCCTAGAGCAAGCCTAGATTGCTTGAGTTCCGACGGGGTCCCTCTCGAGCTCGAGTTTCTAGGTCTTCACGACCTCCTGCCAGAAAGCGGTCTGACCGGTTCTAGGAACCGGTCTGACCGGTTTGCCCAAGGGAGGCCGGGTGTTGGCTGTGGTGACGGCCGTGCTGCGATCTCGAGTGTGTTGTCGCTGTTGGCGGTCGTTACAACCCAAATTCGACCACCAATACTTGGGAATAAATGAGAGACTATGCAACATTCCATGCACTTAGGTTTATTTCTAATAAAGTTCCACGAGTTTTGGTGAGTGTCATGTTTGCAGGTACAATATCACGAAACACGTGCTATAGGGGTCGAAATTGATTGCTGAAGAACACTTCAAGGCGCAATTCTTGAAGGGTTTCAAGAAGGATCGTGGAGGCTTCGTCAAGAGAGTTGAAGAGTTCGTCATGCCAGCTTTTAAGTTGGCTAACGATCAAATCGAGGAGCTTCCTAAGGTAACCGGTGAATCCTCATCTTCTGATCTTATGCAATAAGTAACTCGTATGATGGATGAAAAATTAAATGCCGCACAATCTGCTACTAGTGAGTTACTTGTTAGTATGATTAGTAATCTTGATAAAGGTAAATGTGCTGTAGAAACAGATCATAGTACGTCAGGCATACCAGAAAACATTATAGATCTAAATTTGGGCAGCCGGCGAATTCCTATTCAGGGCAACCACCTCATCCTGGTTCGGTCCACGAACCGGTCAAACCGGTTTTTACAGCCGGTCCGACCGGTTCGGCCAGTACAGCTGGTCCGACCGGTTCCACGGGTGCTGGTGCGACAAACGCAATGGTTTTAGCTAATACAATTGCTTCTGGTCCTGTTTTTACACCTCCTCTTACTACTGTTGTGGGAAGCTCACCCAATGGATCTGGCACTTTTTCTAGGCCGATGCCAAACGCTTCCCAAGGTCCAACATATAATACATCTCGTTATACATCTAGTGCAAGCTATCAAGCCGATTTCTCTAGGTTCAAAGAGGATCTGGCTAATACAATTAAAACTAAACTTGGGATTGATTTGGGTAGCTCACGCTTATATCAAAAACCATATCCTCCCGAATTTGATTTAGTTCCTTATCCTAATGGTTGGCGTGTTCCTGAGTTTGTTAAATTCAATGGTGAAGATAATCGTACTACTTGGGAGCATGTTAGTCAATATATTTTGCAGTTGGGAGAAGCAAGTTTCTATGAACCTTTGCGTATTCGCTTATTTTCATTAACTTTGACTGCAACTACTTTCTCCTGATTTTCTTCGCTTGCTCCTAATTCTATTCAAACTTGGACTCAATTGGAGCGTAAATTTCATGATCACTTCTTTAGCGGAGAAAATGAAACTAAATTGACTGATTTAACATCTATTAGACAAGGCCGAGAGGAATCGGTCATGGATTACTTTAGAAGATTTAAAGATGTAAAAAATAGATGTTTTAATCTAACAATTTCTGAAAAAGATTTAGCTGATTTAGCTTTTGCGGGCTTGCGATCTTATCTGAAAGAGAAATTAGAAGGTTTTGATTTTCTCTCTATTAATCACTTGCAAATGAAGGTCATGAGTCTAGAATTAAATCTAAAACATGCTAAAGAAAATGCTAAACCTCACCGTTCCAATGTTCATATGGTTGATAATGATTCTGATAGTTCGGATAGTGAGGATAATGAAGTTTATGCTGCTGAATTTGTTTGGCCATCAAAAGCCAAGCCTTGTTCTTGTCCTTCGTTAAAGCCGGTCCAGAAAAATCGGCGAGAAGAAATTAAATTTACTTTTGATGTTGCCAAGTGTGATCGTGTTTTTGATGAATTGCTTAAGAATGGTTTCATTAAACTTTCCCATTCAATTCCGCCAGCCGATCAATTGAAAAATCATGCATATTGTAAGTGGCATAATTCTTTTTCGCATGCTACTAATGATTGCAATGCTTTCCGACGACATGTACAATCGGCTATTAATGAAGGTCGATTAGTATTAGCTGAGATGCAAGTTGACAAGACTCCTTTCCCTGTTCATACTCTGAATTTGAATACCAAGGTGCTGATTCGGTCGGAACAAGCTGATGGAGCTAAGGGTAAGAATGTGGTGATTGGAGACCCAAGATCGGAAAAAGTTGACAATCAATCTCCGGTCAGAAAAGTGATGCTTGGAAAGACTCTGGATGGTAAAGAGTCTCTGAAGATTACTATTAACACATCAAGGCCCGGGGGGCAAGAGAGTTCCTTAGAAGAAAATCGGTCCGCTCCCCTGGACCGACCTAGGACTTTCAAGCCCAAGCGTCCGGAAGTGGGTACTTGGAAGGAGAATAAACCTAAAGTGCAAGGAACAGTCCTAAAGCAGGGACCTACCTTCAATCAGCTCCTGAACAAGTACACAAAGGCCGTTCAAGTTGATCGGCCGGTAAAAAAGAGACCAAGGTCACCAATGCGCGAGGATGGTTATTCAGAGAATAATAGACGCCGTGGTGATGTTGTTACTGTTTATCCACCACAGAAGATGTATGCTACCATGCCATGGGCACCTCCGGCATCAAATTCTCCATATCCAACATGGGAGCAAGGAATGTGGATGCAGTGCTTTCCAATGCCGCAACCACCTCAAGGTTACATGAACAATGGTCCCAGAATTCCAGTACATGACCGATTGGGCTCATACCGATCAGGTCCGACACCAGCACCAAAAGCGGTCAGACCGGTTTCTTCAAACCGGTCAGACCGGTTTCGGTCTGGTCAGAAAGTTCAAGTTCCTCCCAAGCAAGAATACCGTGTCAAAGAAAAGAAGGAGGATGTGAAGCCCGTGGTTGATCCAAAAGGAGCCAAGGATAGTGGTTTTATGACAATCGGTGAAGTTCCGGTAGCTATGCAAGACCTGGGCAAAAAGCCGATAGTTATTGGAGATTCGGCTCCTGGTGCAATTAAAAGGCTGATCATGGCTAATGATCACGAGGCTAGCAGTAGCAAGGCTGTAAAAAAGGTGTTTCAACCAAGGTGGTGTCCTTCTGGTTTAACTCATACACAAAAAAGAAAATTACAGCGCTTGCGGAACAAAGAAAAAAGGGAACAGGAGGCTGAGAAGCTGAGGGATGAACACTTCAATATATACAGGCCTATGATTCCTCAGACCAAGACATGGCAAGTCAAATCAGTTGTGCAGCCAGCAGCACAACCGGTCAGACCGGTTTCAGAATCCGGTCAGACCGGTTTGGGTCAATTCACTGCAGAAGCGGTTAGACCGGTTTCTGAAACCGGTCAGACCGGTTTGGAGACAGAGGCAGGGGTTGACAGCATTTCGACCACCAATGAAAATACAATTCCTCCGATTCCTCCAGTGGTTGAAGATGAAGAGTTAGTTGATTTTGAGCCTTCTCCAGAGCGTGACAATATGGAAATCAATACTGTCTATTTGTCTTCCGATTATTTCGTGATACCTGAGGAGGAAATTTCTCATCTTCAACTTGGACCTCGGGATGCTGTGTTTCAGAAGCCTAAGGAATCAGAAAACCATCTTAAGGCTTTATACATGAGAGGGCACATCAACGGGAAGCCAGTTTCGCGTATGTTGGTGGATGGTGGAGCTATTGTGAATCTTATGCCATATGCTCTCTACAAGAAAATTGGTGGTAAAGACGAAGATCTCATCAAGACGAACATGATGGTCAGTGGAGTCGGTGGAGGTGATCCCATTGGCGCCAAGGGGGTGGCTTCTATGGAGTTGACCGTCGGGAGCAAGACTATTGCTACGGCCTTCTTCATCTCGGAGGTGCAAGGTAACTTTAGTTTAATTCTTGGTCGTGATTGGATTCATGCAAATCAATGCGTACCATCTACCTTGCATCAATGCCTTATTCAGTGGATCGGCGATGAAGTTGAAGTTGTGAATGGTGACACTTCTTCCTTTGTTGCAATAGCCGATTCCGATTCTATTAGTGCTAATGAAAACATCAAGTGTTTGTCGGGCATGGATTTGACCGACTACGAGCTTATCAGCTGCACCAAGGATGGTTTTGTTCCTGCTACATTAAAGCCGATGGAGAATCGGTTAAATTACTTACTGTAATTAATGAAGCAGACAGATCAACCAAGCAAAACCGGTCAGACCGCTTTCGAGAACCGGTCAGACCGGTTTGGATCTGAACAGTGCTCGACGAGGCAAACCGGTCAGACCGCTTCTGGAAACCGGTCAGACCGGTTTAAGGCGAAACAGTGGCTTCAAGACCGAATTGATCATCATCGGTCGAATACAAATGGTATGTTTGAAGCTGTTGAAGATCTCGGTGATATGGATAAATTGGGTCAAGGATTTACATCAGCCGACCCTTTAGAAAAAATAGATATTGGTGATGGTACTATTCCTAGGCCAACTTTTGTAAACAAAAATTTATCGGCTGAGTATAAAGCCGAGCTAATAAATTTGTTGAAAGAGTATGTCGATTGTTTTGCTTGGGAGTACCGTGAGATGCCGGGTTTGAGTCGTGATTTAGTTGAACATCGCTTACCAATAAAAGCCGGTTTTAGACCTTTTAAACAATCGGCTAGACGTTTTAATCCCGCTATTTATGACCGAATAAAAGAAGAAGTTAATCGTTTGCTAGATGCTGGTTTTATTCGGACTTGTCGCTATGCGGAGTGGATTTCTAATATTGTTCCCGTTGAAAAGAAAGATTCGGGAAAACTTAGAGTTTGCATTGACTTTAGAGATCTTAATAAAGCCACTCCAAAAGATTCATATCCTATGCCTATAGCCGATGTCTTAATCAATGAAGCTTCTGGGCATCGTGTTGTTAGTTTCCTTGATGGTAATGCTGGATATAATCAAATCTTCATGGCCGAAGAGGATATGCACAAAACGGCCTTTCAATGTCCGGGATTTATTGGTTTATTTGAGTGGGTGGTTATGACCTTTGGATTAAAGAACGCCGGTGCAACTTATCAAAGAGCTATGAATTTAATCTTTCATGATTTACTTGGTGTTATTGTGGAAGTATATATTGATGATATTGTAGTTAAATCGGATGGCTTGAATTCTCATTTAGCCGATTTGAGACTTGCTCTTGAAAGGATGCGACGGTATGGTTTAAAGATGAATCCACTCAAATGTGCTTTTGGTGTTTCGGCTGGAAAGTTTCTTGGGTTTGTTATTCATGAGAACGGCATAGAAGTTGATCCCAAGAGAATTGAAGCTATGAAGAAAGTCGAAGCTCCTACTTGCAAGAAGGACTTGCAAAAGTTTCTAGGCAAGGTAAATTTCTTGAGAAGATTTATAATTAACTTGTCTGGAAAGGTTGATGCTTTTACTCCTTTACTTCGGCTAAAGAATGAAGCCGATTTTACTTGGGGGGCAAAACAGCAGATGGTGGAGCTATTGTGAATCTTATGCCATATGCCCTCTACAAGAAGATTAGTGGTAAAGACGAAGATCTCATCAAGACAAACATGACGGTCAGTGGAGTTGGCGGAGGCGACCCCATTGGCGCAAAAGGGGTGGCTTCTATGGAGTTGACCATTGGAAGCAAGACTATTGCTACGGCTTTCTTCGTCTCGGAGGTGCAAGGTAACTTTAGTCTAATTCTTGGACGTGATTGGATTCATGCAAATCAATGCGTACCATCTACCTTGCATCAATGTCTTATTCAATGGATCGGCGATGAAGTTGAAGTTGTGAATGGTGACACTTCTTCCTTCGTTGCGATGGCCGATTCTGATTCTATTAGTGCAAATGAAAACATCAAGTGTTTGTCGGGCATGGATTTGACCGACTATGAACTTATCTGCTGCACCAAGGATAGCTTTGTTCCTGCTACATTAAAGCCGATGGAGAATCGGTTGAATTATTTGCTGTAATTGATGGAGCAAATGAACCAGTCACGCAAAACCGGTCAGACCGCTTCCAGGAACCGGTCAGACCTGTTTGAATCTAAACAGTGCCCATCGGAGCAAACCGGTCAGACCGCTTCGGGAAACCGGTTAGACCGGTTCAAGGCGAAACAGTGGCTTCAAGACCGAATTGATCATCATCGGTCAAATACAAGTAATATGTTTGAAGCTGTTGAAGATCTGGGTGATATGGATAAATTGGGTCAGGGTTTTACATCAGCCGACCCCTTAGAAAAAATTGATATTGGTGATGGTACTATTCCTAGGCCAACCTTTGTGAACAAAAATTTATCGGTTGAATATAAAGCCGAATTAATAAAGTTGTTGAAAGAATATGTTGATTGTTTTGCTTGGGAATACCGTGAGATGCCTGGTCAAGTCGTGATTTAGTAGAGCATCGTTTACCAATAAAAGTCGGTTTTAGACCTTTTAAGCAATCGGCTAGACGTTTTAATCCCGCTATTTATGACCGAATAAAAGAAGAAATAACTCGTTTATTAGATGCTGGTTTTATTCGGACTTGTCGTTATGCGGAGTGGATTTCTAATATTTGTTCCCGTTGAAAATAAAGATTCGGGAAAACTTAGAGTTTGCATTGATTTTAGAGATCTCAATAAAGCTACTCCGAAAGATTCGTATCCTATGCCTATAGCCGATGTTTTGATTAATGAAGCGTCTGGACATCATGTTGTTAGTTTTCTTGATGGTAACGCCTGATATAATCAAATATTTATGGCCGAAGAGGATATGCATAAAATGGCCTTTCAATGTCCGGGATTTATTGGTTTGTTTGAGTGGGTGGTTATGACTTTTGGATTGAAGAATGCTGGCGCAACTTATCAAAGTGCTATGAATTTAATCTTTCATGATTTACTTGGTGTGATTGTGGAAGTGTACATTGACGACATTGTAGTTAAATCGGATGGATTGGATCATCATTTAGCCGATTTAAGACTTGCTCTTGAGAGGATGCGACGGTATGGTTTGAAGATGAATCCACTCAAATGTGCTTTTGGTGTTGCTTTTGGTGTTTCGGCTGGAAAGTTTCTTGGGTTCGTTATTCATGAAAACGGCATAGAAGTTGATCCCAAGAGAATTGAGGCTATGAAGAAAGTCGAAGCTCCTACTTGCAAGCATGATTTACAGAAATTTCTAGGCAAAGTAAATTTTTTGAGAAGGTTTATAATCAATTTGTCTGGAAAGGTTGATGCTTTTACTCCTTTACTTCGGTTAAAGAATGAAGCCGATTTCACTTGGGGGCAAAACAGCAAGAAGCTTTTGAGAAGATCAAAGAATATTTGTCTTCACCGCCGGTGCTTAGAGCGCCTAAGAGAGGGGTTCCATTCAGACTTTATGTGGCGGCTGAAGAAAGAGTTATTGGAGCTGTTTTGACCAAGAAATTGATACCAAGGAGTATGTGATTGCCTATATAAGCCGACGGCTCATTGATGCAGAAACAAGGTATACCTTCATTGAAAAGTTATGCTTATCATTATATAATGCATGTACTCAGTTAAGGCATTATTTATTATCTAGTACTTGCATCGTGTTATGTCAAACCGATGTGATTAAACATATGTTGCAAAAACCGATTTCGAGTGGAAGAATCGGTAAATAGGCTTATGCATTAGTTGAGTATGATTTGGTTTGTGAACCTTTAAATCTACAAAAGGCCAAATTGTAGCTGATTTTATTGTTGAGCATCGGATTAATGATACTTGTGAATTCGACGTCGGCTATATTGCTTGTACACCATGGAAATTATACTTCGATGGATCGGTTTGCAATGATGGACAAGGAATCGGTGCTGTTCTTATGTCACCAAGTGGTGCCGTTTTTGAGTTTTCAAACCGATTGGAAGAAAAGCGAACAAATAATCAAGTTGAATATGAGGCTCTTTTATTTGGCTTGGAATTTTTGCAAGATATGAGAATAAAGCATGTTGAGGCTTTTGGTGATTCGCTCCTGGTGGTACAGCAAGTATCTAAGGTATGCCAATGTTATAATGGTTCACTAAATGCATATCTTGATAGATGCCTTGATATCATTGCTTCTTTTTGAATTTACTATCAAACATATTCCAAGAGAAGAGAATGTCAAGGCTAATACTCTGGCTCAGAAAGCATCTGGTTATATGGTTGCAAAGAAATATTTTTACATCCAAAAACCGAAGCAATCAAAAGCCGAGGTTCAGGTTCTGGACGAACCGGTCCAACCGGTTTCTCAAACCGGTTTGACCGCCAGAACTGGTCTGACCGGTTTAGAAACCGGTCTGACCGCTTCGTCTCCTGACAGCGGCAAAAACGATTTGGACGGTGCTAATCGTACCAAAATTGAGGATCAGGATTGGAGGGTACCTATTATTACTTATTTGAAGGATCCTGGTCGTGGTGCAGACAGAAAAATTCGGCGATTATCATTTAAATACGTATTGATTGACGATGAGCTTTATCGTCGAACCGCCGAAGATTTACTTTTAAAGTGTTTAGACTCGGATCAGGCCAAAGTTGCCATGGGAGAGGTTCATGAAGGTATTTGTGGTACACATCAATCGGCTCCCAAGATGAAGTGGTTACTTAGACAAGCCGGTTTTTATTGGCCTTCTATGATAGCGGATTGTTTCAAGTATTATAAAGGGTGTGAAGAATGTCAGAAGTTTGGAAATTTGCAATTAGTTCCTGCTGCATTGATGCATCCTATTATCAAGCCATGGCCGTTCCGAGGTTGGGGGCTAGATTTTATTGGACAAATTAATCCTCCATCATCCAAAGGGCATCGTTTCGTGTTGGTTGCTACGGATTACTTTACTAAGTGGACTGAAGCGGTTCCTTTGAAGAATATGACACATAGAGAGATAATTGAGTTTATTACACAAAATATTATTCATAGATTCGGTATCCCTTAAACTCTAACAACGGATCAAGGTACTTCTTTTGTGTCTAAATAGGTACGTGAATTTACCGAATCCTATAGAATTAAGTTGCTCAATTCATCTCCATATTACGCTCAGGCTAATGGTCAAGCCGAGTCAAGTAATAAAGTTTTGATCAAATTAATCAAGAAAAAGATAGAAGATAATCCTAAGAGATGGCATGAAGTATTATCTGAAGCATTATGGGCTCATCGTATATCTAGGCATGGTGCTACTAAAGTTACTCCTTTTGAGCTTGTGTATGGTCAAGAGGCTGTTTTGCCTGTTGAGGTAAATCTGGATGCTTATAGGTTGGCTAAACAAAATAATCTTGATGCTGTTGATTATCACAATTTAATGATGGACAACATTGACGAAGTTTCCGACAAGCGATTGAAGGCTTTGAAGGAGATTGAAAGAGACAAGCTTCGAGTTGCTAAAGCTTACAATACGAAAGTGCGAGGGAAATATTTTCAGATTGGTGAGCTTGTTTGGAAGACGATCTTGCCTATTGGGACAAAAAGCAATAAGTTCGGTAAATGGTCACCAAGTTGGGAAGGACCATATAGAGTTGTCAAAGTTATTTTTGGAAATTCTTATATGCTGGAGACATTGCAAGGAGATCATTTGCCTAGGGCTATCAATGGAAGATACTTGAAGAAATTCTATCCAAGTGTTTGGCAAGACGCGTGAAGATTGATGGCCGATAGATTTTGATATCGCCCTTAGCATAAATTTTGGCTTCTGAGTTGTAATTACTTATAACTTGCTTTTTAGTTCTCAAGTTCACTAAAAACGTAGGGGGGCATGTGTTGACGGCCAAAATTGGCAGTTACCAGGACAAACCGGTCTGACCGGTTTGCCCAACCGGTCAGACCGGTTTGGAGTTGTAATTCGGGTAGGGTTAGGATTCCGGGTTTAATCCCGTATTGTAACCGAGTTGGAAGGGGTACGACTTCCCCGGCCTATATATATAAAGGCTAAGGCCGATTGAGAGTTATTCCAATCGAATCAACATCAATTTTATCTCTACTTTTGTCTCTCAAACCCTAAACGCTTTTCCAACCCCAATTGCTGTCCTTTGCTCGTCTCCGCGACGTACTAAGGCGTCTAGGTGGCTTGCCGACCCTAGAGCAAGCCTAGATTGCTTGAGTTCCGACGGGGTCCCTCCCGAGCTCGAGTTTCCAGGTCTTCACGACCTCCTGCCAGAAAGCGGTCTGACCGGTTCTAGGAACCGGTCTGACCGGTTCGCCGAGGGAGGCCGGGTGTTGGCCGTGGTGACGGTCGTGCTGCGATTTCGAGTGTGTTGTCGCATCTTTGTGTCAACACTGGTCCTGTTAGTGCATCCGCCCCTGCGCCCGCTGCTCTTCCTGTTAGTGTGCCTGTGGCTGCAGCTGCACCAGTTACTCTGCCTGCTGCACCTCTGCCTGAAGAAATCGTCAACCACCTGGAGGAGAAGCTGGTCAACCACCTGGAGGAGAAGATGTCAAGATGATGGGTGAGCTTGAGGTTCTGGGCTTCTTGCAGGCTGACCTGAACAAGCAGGTACTTCGGCAGAACAACTTTGACCTGGAGCAGTCTGTTGTTGATCTATGTGGCTTCAATGAGTGGGATTCCCTCGAAGAGTACTCTGAACTGGTAAGTATGAACATCGAATTTCCCATCCTAAGTAGACATCATTGTGAAAACTCTCAACTGGGTTCTGATTGCCTCTAGGGTTCCGATGACACAGAGATGAACAAGGAAGAGGCGGTCGACAACAGTGATGATGTAGGATTCATCGTGACAGACCTCGTGACGAAGGCGAAGAAGGATCAGTGATGGATGACTAGTCCTTGAGCCTGTCGTCTGTTCCTAGTAACCTATCTGTAGATAAGTAGTGTTATGAAATAAGTAGCTGGAAGTAATGCGGTGTGCCCAAACCTAATCGGGTGCGGCGGTTGCGTTGCGTTGCTGGTTACTATGCTATGGTTGATCCTTTAGGTGAAACAGCTTAAGTACGTGAACTCTCGTGTGCATAATATTACCGTGGTTCTATTTCCTATGTTTTGCATTCTCGTCAGTTCGATCTGTGGCCTTATTGCGGCAGTGCTCTCTATTTGTCTCCTTCGTATCAGTAACAATCCTATGTGGTCTTACATGTGACAGTCTATAAGACCGACGTGTAGCAATTTACCTGCGAGGAGGTCGTCTGGTGCATAAGTTTACCTTCGAGGAGGTCGTCTGGTGCATAAGACTGCCGGCAACGAAGATGAGGACTGGACGACATGGCCGGCTTGCCGACCCCAGCGTCCTGTCCATGGGATTCTGACGTTGGCCATATACAAACAATTTTAGATTTTTTTAACGACCCTGTAAGTAACGTATACGTAGGCATGATGTTGCAAGTTGATGCAAAAGATTGAGTGAAATACACCCGCGGTCCCTAAACTTGTCCCGAGGTGTCATCTAGGTCTCCGAACTCTCAAAATGCATATTTGAGTCATTGAACTTGCTAAACTGTGTCATCTAGGTCCAAAGTTCCAAAAATACCCATATGTTACTGATGTTTGTCCATCTCTTAGACCTATAATTATCGTTATGGTACAATCAAATAAAGTTCTCTAATTATTTTGATGGAAATAACCGATTTATTTAGAGAAATTGTATAAAATTTCATGCTCAATTGACAGCCATGTCATCATGTATAGGGGTATTTTTGGAACTTTGGACCTAGATGACACAGTTTAGAAGTTCAGGGACTCAAATATGCATTTTGAGAGTTCGGGGACCTAGATGACACCCCGGGACAAGTGTGAGGACCGCAGGTGTATTTCACTCCAAAAGATTGCATTGCGACTTGCACCCCATGTACATTTGGTTCTGAAACTGTGAATTCCTGTAGTGTCATTGTCGAAGTGAACAAAGTGAATCATCACGCGTTGCCGTGAAATATTTTATGTTTTTTATGATTAATAGGAGAGACACGTGTAAATAGCATAGCATATAAACATACATACAAAATGTACTCACGTTTTATATTAAAAAAATAGGCACGGATAGTTTTGTCCCAAATTCAGAACTTCTAAATATCCATTGCCAAGAGTTTTTATTTATCCAAAAGTCCGAAATGTTCAAATTAAAATGATTCTAACCTTCTGGAACTGACCAAATGGCTAAAAAATATTCTGAATATAAGACGGAAGAGTAACAAATATATGAATAAGAAATACAATCAAACAATTGACTACCCAAATTTCAATTGTAAATTGGCAAAGTTAAGGAAACAAAATAGCAGTGCAAGGATGAGATATTATATGAATAAGGAACTTGAAAGTTCATGATCACCACACGCATAGATTTCAGGTATTTCCAATGATACACACATTCTGTAAACTAAGAATAAGATGCAACGCTCTCAAACTAAAGAAGAAATCAAAGGTGAACATTAGCATATTCAAAAGAGAGATGGACCAAAAACAAAAACTTCGATACAATACAACAGATGTGTCATTCGGTTTTATCGGGTAACCACGTCAAAAGACCGAACTGGAGTTCGGTTTTCAGCCATCGGGAACCAAACACTCGGTTTTCTTTTGCTCACCCTTGCGGGTTGCAGTTGTGCACTACGAGACTGATTCCTCATCCATTTTTATACAGATCGACTCATCCATTTTTATACAGATCGACTCAAAGCGAAACGTTAATTGCCACCTAAGCCAAAACTCTTGACACTTGACCAATCCAGTGGATGCCGAGTCAAGCTATCACAACTAAATAAACTACGGAAGATACATAGCTCATTGCAGAAACAAGAAATACATAATACATTACAGAAACAAGCCATAATATTAGTTCATTACAGAAATAAACCATAATATTAGTTCATTACAGAAATAAACCATAATATTAGTTCATTACAGAAATAAACCATAATATTAGTTCATTACAGAAATAAACCATAATATTAGTTCATTACAGAAATAAACCATAATATTAGTTCATTACAGAAATAAACCATAATATTAGTTCATTACAGAAATAAACCATAATATTAGTTCATTACAGAAATAAACCATAATATTAGTTCATTACAGAAATAAACCATAATATTAGTTCATTACAGAAATAAACCATAATATTAGTTCATTACAGAAATAAACCATAATATTAGTTCATTACAGAAATAAACCATAATATTAGTTCATTACAGAAATAAACCATAATATTAGTTCATTACAGAAATAAACCATAATATTAGTTCATTACAGAAATAAACCATAATATTAGTTCATTACAGAAATAAACCATAATATTAGTTCATTACAGAAATAAACCATAATATTAGTTCATTACAGAAATAAACCATAATATTAGTTCATTACAGAAATAAACCATAATATTAGTTCATTACAGAAATAAACCATAATATTAGTTCATTACAGAAATAAACCATAATATTAGTTCATTACAGAAATAAACCATAATATTAGTTCATTACAGAAATAAACCATAATATTAGTTCATTACAGAAATAAACCATAATATTAGTTCATTACAGAAATAAACCATAATATTAGTTCATTACAGAAATAAACCATAATATTAGTTCATTACAGAAATAAACCATAATATTAGTTCATTACAGAAATAAACCATAATATTAGTTCATTACAGAAATAAACCATAATATTAGTTCATTACAGAAATAAACCATAATATTAGTTCATTACAGAAATAAACCATAATATTAGTTCATTACAGAAATAAACCATAATATTAGTTCATTACAGAAATAAACCATAATATTAGTTCATTACAGAAATAAACCATAATATTAGTTCATTACAGAAATAAACCATAATATTAGTTCATTACAGAAATAAACCATAATATTAGTTCATTACAGAAATAAACCATAATATTAGTTCATTACAGAAATAAACCATAATATTAGTTCATTACAGAAATAAACCATAATATTAGTTCATTACAGAAATAAACCATAATATTAGTTCATTACAGAAATAAACCATAATATTAGTTCATTACAGAAATAAACCATAATATTAGTTCATTACAGAAATAAACCATAATATTAGTTCATTACAGAAATAAACCATAATATTAGTTCATTACAGAAATAAACCATAATATTAGTTCATTACAGAAATAAACCATAATATTAGTTCATTACAGAAATAAACCATAATATTAGTTCATTACAGAAATAAACCATAATATTAGTTCATTACAGAAATAAACCATAATATTAGTTCATTACAGAAATAAACCATAATATTAGTTCATTACAGAAATAAACCATAATATTAGTTCATTACAGAAATAAACCATAATATTAGTTCATTACAGAAATAAACCATAATATTAGTTCATTACAGAAATAAACCATAATATTAGTTCATTACAGAAATAAACCATAATATTAGTTCATTACAGAAATAAACCATAATATTAGTTCATTACAGAAATAAACCATAATATTAGTTCATTACAGAAATAAACCATAATATTAGTTCATTACAGAAATAAACCATAATATTAGTTCATTACAGAAATAAACCATAATATTAGTTCATTACAGAAATAAACCATAATATTAGTTCATTACAGAAATAAACCATAATATTAGTTCATTACAGAAATAAACCATAATATTAGTTCATTACAGAAATAAACCATAATATTAGTTCATTACAGAAATAAACCATAATATTAGTTCATTACAGAAATAAACCATAATATTAGTTCATTACAGAAATAAACCATAATATTAGTTCATTACAGAAATAAACCATAATATTAGTTCATTACAGAAATAAACCATAATATTAGTTCATTACAGAAATAAACCATAATATTAGTTCATTACAGAAATAAACCATAATATTAGTTCATTACAGAAATAAACCATAATATTAGTTCATTACAGAAATAAACCATAATATTAGTTCATTACAGAAATAAACCATAATATTAGTTCATTACAGAAATAAACCATAATATTAGTTCATTACAGAAATAAACCATAATATTAGTTCATTACAGAAATAAACCATAATATTAGTTCATTACAGAAATAAACCATAATATTAGTTCATTACAGAAATAAACCATAATATTAGTTCATTACAGAAATAAACCATAATATTAGTTCATTACAGAAATAAACCATAATATTAGTTCATTACAGAAATAAACCATAATATTAGTTCATTACAGAAATAAACCATAATATTAGTTCATTACAGAAATAAACCATAATATTAGTTCATTACAGAAATAAACCATAATATTAGTTCATTACAGAAATAAACCATAATATTAGTTCATTACAGAAATAAACCATAATATTAGTTCATTACAGAAATAAACCATAATATTAGTTCATTACAGAAATAAACCATAATATTAGTTCATTACAGAAATAAACCATAATATTAGTTCATTACAGAAATAAACCATAATATTAGTTCATTACAGAAATAAACCATAATATTAGTTCATTACAGAAATAAACCATAATATTAGTTCATTACAGAAATAAACCATAATATTAGTTCATTACAGAAATAAACCATAATATTAGTTCATTACAGAAATAAACCATAATATTAGTTCATTACAGAAATAAACCATAATATTAGTTCATTACAGAAATAAACCATAATATTAGTTCATTACAGAAATAAACCATAATATTAGTTCATTACAGAAATAAACCATAATATTAGTTCATTACAGAAATAAACCATAATATTAGTTCATTACAGAAATAAACCATAATATTAGTTCATTACAGAAATAAACCATAATATTAGTTCATTACAGAAATAAACCATAATATTAGTTCATTACAGAAATAAACCATAATATTAGTTCATTACAGAAATAAACCATAATATTAGTTCATTACAGAAATAAACCATAATATTAGTTCATTACAGAAATAAACCATAATATTAGTTCATTACAGAAATAAACCATAATATTAGTTCATTACAGAAATAAACCATAATATTAGTTCATTACAGAAATAAACCATAATATTAGTTCATTACAGAAATAAACCATAATATTAGTTCATTACAGAAATAAACCATAATATTAGTTCATTACAGAAATAAACCATAATATTAGTTCATTACAGAAATAAACCATAATATTAGTTCATTACAGAAATAAACCATAATATTAGTTCATTACAGAAATAAACCATAATATTAGTTCATTACAGAAATAAACCATAATATTAGTTCATTACAGAAATAAACCATAATATTAGTTCATTACAGAAATAAACCATAATATTAGTTCATTACAGAAATAAACCATAATATTAGTTCATTACAGAAATAAACCATAATATTAGTTCATTACAGAAATAAACCATAATATTAGTTCATTACAGAAATAAACCATAATATTAGTTCATTACAGAAATAAACCATAATATTAGTTCATTACAGAAATAAACCATAATATTAGTTCATTACAGAAATAAACCATAATATTAGTTCATTACAGAAATAAACCATAATATTAGTTCATTACAGAAATAAACCATAATATTAGTTCATTACAGAAATAAACCATAATATTAGTTCATTACAGAAATAAACCATAATATTAGTTCATTACAGAAATAAACCATAATATTAGTTCATTACAGAAATAAACCATAATATTAGTTCATTACAGAAATAAACCATAATATTAGTTCATTACAGAAATAAACCATAATATTAGTTCATTACAGAAATAAACCATAATATTAGTTCATTACAGAAATAAACCATAATATTAGTTCATTACAGAAATAAACCATAATATTAGTTCATTACAGAAATAAACCATAATATTAGTTCATTACAGAAATAAACCATAATATTAGTTCATTACAGAAATAAACCATAATATTAGTTCATTACAGAAATAAACCATAATATTAGTTCATTACAGAAATAAACCATAATATTAGTTCATTACAGAAATAAACCATAATATTAGTTCATTACAGAAATAAACCATAATATTAGTTCATTACAGAAATAAACCATAATATTAGTTCATTACAGAAATAAACCATAATATTAGTTCATTACAGAAATAAACCATAATATTAGTTCATTACAGAAATAAACCATAATATTAGTTCATTACAGAAATAAACCATAATATTAGTTCATTACAGAAATAAACCATAATATTAGTTCATTACAGAAATAAACCATAATATTAGTTCATTACAGAAATAAACCATAATATTAGTTCATTACAGAAATAAACCATAATATTAGTTCATTACAGAAATAAACCATAATATTAGTTCATTACAGAAATAAACCATAATATTAGTTCATTACAGAAATAAACCATAATATTAGTTCATTACAGAAATAAACCATAATATTAGTTCATTACAGAAATAAACCATAATATTAGTTCATTACAGAAATAAACCATAATATTAGTTCATTACAGAAATAAACCATAATATTAGTTCATTACAGAAATAAACCATAATATTAGTTCATTACAGAAATAAACCATAATATTAGTTCATTACAGAAATAAACCATAATATTAGTTCATTACAGAAATAAACCATAATATTAGTTCATTACAGAAATAAACCATAATATTAGTTCATTACAGAAATAAACCATAATATTAGTTCATTACAGAAATAAACCATAATATTAGTTCATTACAGAAATAAACCATAATATTAGTTCATTACAGAAATAAACCATAATATTAGTTCATTACAGAAATAAACCATAATATTAGTTCATTACAGAAATAAACCATAATATTAGTTCATTACAGAAACAAACCATAATATTAGTTCATTACATAAACAAGCAACATAATATTACTATCTTTTCATTCCTATAAATAAATTTATTACCGATCCTCCATCTCCACAAGCTTTGCATATATGCAACAAAGCAACCTGGGTAAGGTTTCTGGTTACAAAACTATGCCAAGCAACAGCCAAACTGCATAGACTTCTTCAATCAAAGCAAGCACAAACTCCTGAGACCAAAATATTCGCAACTGGACAGGCACCAATCCATGTCATTGGTTAACAGAGGCATACCTGCCCCGCCTTATACTCCTTGTTGGGCCTTGACCTATTCTCCTCGGTTTGCCCAAGTGATTCTCTTGTACCAGCGTTCAAATAATATATCTCATAATTTGGCAATAATAGCCACAGTAGCTACCTTTCCCATCAACAGAAATATCAATCATGTTGTCCTCAGTGAGTACAATATGTGGCAATAATATTTAATAATATCTTGTTAATTGAGTTGAGTTTGGTGCTTCATTCTCTTGTTTCAACTACTGATGTACGCCTGACCAAAGTTGATTACTATAGTTTTTTGTAGTAGCACAGTATATTACATGTAAAATTCTATAAAAAAGAAATTACGATGCACTACGCAATATCATCGTCAAAGAAAACCAACAGTTTCTACTGTGTCACACCATACTTATCATCATCAAAATTAATGAGAACCCACAGGAATTAAGTGAAGCTAACAACCCCTATCCTTTCCTACTGTGTAACTGCAGGTTTGCAAATATCACACGGATATTCTAATATGCATGCATCACCTATAAATAACAACCAGAGCAGTATTCACAACAAGGAGCAGTACAGCACAAGTACCTGTAGTCTTGAGGTGTTTGGACATCCCACAGGGAAGGTAGCAACATATGAAACTGGTGCTTCTTTTGCTATCAACCTTGGCCACTCCTTGCAGCTTCTTCCTCATCAGGTCAAAAGCAATCACTATGTTGACACCGGCCTTGGTTAACAGGTAAAGAACATCATCATCATCAGTGCTCAAGGTGGGGGTAAGACATAGGCAGACATCCCAGAGAAAAGGTTGCCTCTGTATTGTTATCACTGCCACTCATTGGGTTATGCAGCAACTGATAATGCATTGGGTCATCAACTTGGAAGTCACCCAATTTAGCAGTGCAGTCAAGGTGCCAGTCATCCCATGAAGCGACTGGGATCGGCATGCTCCATGTGGTGGCCTTCCAATGACCAGGGACCAAGGTGCATGTTTGCTGCGGTGGGCATTTTTGGTGCTGCAGCCATTCAATAAATGAAACAGGTTCAGGCCCGGAGTTGGTCACCTGCTTTCTTGGCGGAACGATTTCCATCTCGACGTACTTGATAGAATCCCCACGTTGGTTGACGGTGATGTTCCGACAATGGCACTCACAGCAATTCCGGAAAGCATTCCAGTTGCCCCTCGCTGGAAGTGGCAGCGGCATATCTTGGAGCTTGGGTTTCTCCTCGAGCAAGTTGCAGAAGAGGATGCCACGCCACAGATCAACCCAGCCGACTGTGCCTTTTGCGCCTCCAACCACAATAATCTTGCTTCTCCTGTGGTACATGAGCCTGTCCGCTGTGATTGGGATCGGGCACACCTTGTCCCTCAGTGGCTCCTCCACAGACACTGTCTGAAAGCTCCATCTCCCTGGATTGCCACCAGGTTTGGAGCGGTACAGTAGCAGCTGGAAAGAGAATTCATAGAGGGGCTTCCTTTTGAGGGCGGCCACGATGTACTGCTTCTCACCATCAGCAGCGGTGGCGGCCGGGCCACAACTAAGTATGGCGACCTCCTCGTCTCGGAAGGTAACGGGGCACGCATTGGGGAGCAGATCCAGTTTCGGGTGCTGAGGGTGCGCCCTGTAGACGAAGTAGTCGTTGTGATGGTAATAATGCTTGCCCTGGGGATCGTGGGGGACCCGGAGGAGGATGAGATCGGCGTCGGTGGCTAGGACTTTGGTCGCCAGGTTCAGGTCGTCGGGTGGCAGTTGCAGACCGGGGCAGTGGACAGAGAGGTGGGAGAGGACAGGCGGGCGCGCGGGCGCGGCGTTGAAGGTTACCTCGATGGGATGGCCGGTGCTCGTCCTGGATCTGGCGGTGAAGGCGTTGCGGCGAGGGGCACCGTAGGGGACGTCGAGCAGGACGTCGAGCAGGACGCTGCTCGGGGCGTACGAGGGGGAGGCAAGGGCCATAGCGTACGATCGATACTTCCAAGGTTCGACCGGTGAAGGACTGGATCGATCAAAGACGGATTCGGCGAGGGGTTCTTTCGAGCACGGGGATCGGATTAGGGATCTGGAGCTGGGGAGCGGCGGCGGCGGCAGGCGAGGCCGGGACGGATGACGATATAGGATCTCGTCCTCCGGGTTCGAGGAGGAGGAGGAGGAGGAGGAGAGGGCCATAGCGTACGATCGATGCATCGATCAAAGACGGGTTCTTTGGAGCTCGGGGTTCGGATTAGAGCAACTCCAGCAGGGCCTCTGTATGGGCCTCTACTCTAAAATTTGGAGGCTTAGAACAAAAACACAACTCTAGCAGGGCCTCTAAATGGACCTGCATTTTGCATAGGCCTCCAAATCTCCCCATCAAACCTCCATTCCTAGAGGGCCTCCAATTCCCCCTCCAACCGTGGCTCCCACCGGATATTTCCCCTCCATTCGCGCGCCGAGGCCCCGCTTGCAGCCGCTCAAAGCAGGACGGGGAAGAGCGGATTTACCGGCGGGGGAGGGGTCGTCGGAGGCCAGCGGCGCAGACGCGTGCAGGCGCGCGGTGGCCGTGGCCGCAACAGCCGATGCCGCCGCGGCCGCCGAGTGGTGGTGGAGCGACGCCGCATGCGCCTGCGACGGCGTGAAGTGCGTCGCCATCCCGGCGGCAGCCGAGCAGAGCACGCAACCACGCGAGAATCACCTCCTCCTCCTCCCAGACGGAGCTCCTCCAGCTTGCCGTGGCCCGCTCCCCTTCGTGTCTCCGCGCCGCTGAGCTCGCCTCCCAGCTCCCCTTCACGACGCCGCGCCGTCGAGCTCGCCTCCCAGCTCGCCGTGGCCCGCTCCCCTTCGCATCCTAGCTCCGCGCTGTGTCTCGGCAGCGCGGCCGGCGGAGGGGCGCGGGAGCCCGGCCCCCCTCCCTGCCTTGGATTTGTTGGAGGCAGCAGAGATAGGAGGAGGAGCGGCGTGCATCCAGGCAAGCATCGCTGCTGCTCTGCTTCTGGCTTGCTCGGCGGAAAGGATGGGCCCGGGGAGATGCGTGGTGCTGCTGCGATTTGGCAAGGGGAGACAACTGCTTGCTTGTCTGTGGAGGAATTCAGAGGGAGGAAGAGGGAAATTGCTTGCTCGGTGGAAAAACAGGCAGCTTGGTGGTGTTGTTCATGCGGCTTGATTCACCGAGAGAAAGAAAGGAGCAGGGGAGAGAGAATTGTGCGGCGACGACACGAAGCGTTGGCTACTTGTTCGGCTCGGTGGAAAAGAAAAAGAAGAGCAGCGGGAGGAAGCGGGAGTGCGGGAGCCCGGCCGGCGGAGGGGCGACAGGACGCAGACGGTCGGCCGGTCCAGCCCGGTCTGGCAGATCCGGCGCCCCGCAGCGAGGCCCGCGCCTGCGCCCCCGGCCTCGGAGCTGCCGTTCGCCAGCGAGAGAGAGATGCACATGCCGCTGACAGGTGGGTCTACGGGGAAATAGAAGCCCGAGTTCATATGTCCACTGGAGTTGAATGTTTATTTTGGACCTCTGTATTTTAGAGATGGACCTGTAAATGAGTTTTGGAGGCCTCAGTTTGGAGGGCTCCACTGGAGTTACTCTTAGAGATCTGCCGTGCTATGTTGGAGGCTGTGGGGAGGGGAGGAGTTGCAGAAGAGGAGGCCGGAATTCAGAGGGAGGAAGAAGGAAATTGCTTGCTCGGTGGAAAAACAGGCAGCTTGGTGGTGTTGTTCATGCGGCTTGATTCACCGAGAGAAAGAAAAGCATGGGAGAGAGAATTGTGCGGCGACGACACGGAGCGCTGGCTGCTTGTTCGGCTCGGTGGAAAAGAAAAAGAAGAGCAGCGGGAGGAAGCGGGAGTGCGGGAGCCCGGCCGGCGGAGGGGCGACAGGACGCAGACGGTCGGCCGGTCCAGCCCGGTCTGGCAGATCCGGCGCCCCGCGGCGAGGCCCGCGCCTGCGCCCCCGGCCTCGGAGCTGCCGTTCGCCAGCGAGAGAGAGATGCACATGTCGCTGATAGGTGGGTCTACGGGGAAATAGAGGCCCGAGTTCATATGCCCACTGGAGTTGAATGTTTATTTTGGACCTCTGTATTTTAGAGATGGACCTGTAAATGAGTTTTGGAGGCCTCAGTTTGGAGGGCTCCACTGGAGTTACTCTTAGAGATCTGCCGTGCTATGTTGGAGGCTGTGGGGAGGGGAGGGGGAGGGGAGGGGAGGCGGCGGCTTGGTCAGGCCGGGAGTGATGAGGATATCTGTAGGCTGGACGGCAGGCTAGGTAACGCGAAGTACATTTAAGCCCACCGTAGGCCCATTTAAGGGTGTGTTGAATTCTCGCGAAAACTTGATAGAAAAATCGCATCGGACACTATAGCGTGTTGTACCACTTTTTATTTGTTTGTAATAATTATTATCCTACCATAACCTAACTAGACTCAAAAGATTCTTCTCGTCATGTACATCAGAACTATGTAATTAGTTTTTTATTTACATACATTTAATGATAGTCATTTGCTATATTTAATGTTTCGATGTGATGCCGATATGATGGAAAGTTTAGAAATTTAGGAACTAAACACACCCTAAATCTCTACTACTAAATTCCACTAATCTCCCACCTCAGCAACGTAGTATGCTTAACTCTTCTACTACCGCCCGCGGAACGGCCGATGGATTTCTTTTTATCGAACGCATCATTATATTTAAAATTAACTGATATAACATAAAAATTATTTTTTCACACCGTAATATAAGACGATGTTTCATATAACATTCACTGAGAATGCTAACATATATAAATAAAAATTTGCAACATCAACCCTTATCTTTTACAACGTATAAAAATTGTCACCGTAACATTTTTAATTACAATTGCAACATTTTAAAAGTATATTATTTTTCCTCACAAATATTAATGAAAAAAAATATATAATTAATCCATTAGACTAAAAATGCAACATGATAAATAAGCTATTAAAACATTTTAAATAAGTTTTGTCAACGTCATAAAATCACAACAAAATATAATTAAAATATATAAATCATGAATAACTTTTAATTTATTGAGTTTAAAAATATGAAGACATTTATCTTAAAATATATTTATAAAAATTATACCTATATTATTTTTAATAAATATTTTTATAAAATAAGAAGTCAAAATTACCTTTCGAATACCATGTCGTTGTACAAAATGACATCTAAATCATACTGGAAACCTGGGGCGCGGCCTTTGTGCTAGCTTGTGGTGATTTCGGATGGGGGTAGCGAGGCACTGTTTTTCTGCTAGCCCGTGGTGATTTATTATAATTAGAAAAAGGATTGAATTTTCTATGCCTCCTCAAGAAACCATATAAAATTATTAACAATATTCAAAACTTTCATGATTGCACTTATTATCATCAAGGACACTGTATATAGTTTGCACAAAAGTTACAGTATATAACTAGGTAAGTGCCCGTGCGTTGCTACGTGTAAGATACATAGAGCAAAGATAAATAGACCACACAAAAAAATTAATTTTAACGGCCGTATGATCGCACCGAAGTCCATGAAATACTTTTATTTTTTTGCAAAGGAATGGATGGTGGGCTATAAAACCATGGTTGATTCTGATGCATAAGTACTATGACTATTAATTTATATACAATGTAAGCTATTAATTGAACGAGAACGGTGTCATTAAATATCAAATTATGTTTTCCATAAATTTCATGCAAATAGACCTAATTACATTTTCGCGGTATATGCCCATGCGTTGCTACATATAAAAAACTATATTGCACATCAAGTTCGAGGAGGAGGAGGAGGAGGATTATACATTAATTAACATGTATTTCTTAGCTTAAAACATGTTACAGCAGATAAAAATTTGAGCAGCCAAAAAAAGAACAGACAATTAAATAAATACACCTTTGACAAATGTGTCGCAAAACGTGTGGGGGTGGGAGTGATTTTCATTCTCAGACTGTACCAAGCCAATGCACGAATCCACAGGAGCATATGAGCAATCTCGGGCAGATAAAAATTCTTGACCACACAGCTGGGAAAGCACGGCGCATAGACAAAGATAATACTTGAATCAATCTTGATTCAAAAGCTTTGTAATCGCTCATAATCCTAATACTATTTATAGAAGAACACCCCAACCAGAACATATTGACCTTACTTGCTTGATGAAGAATAAGGATAGACATTGGTAGGTGGAATTACAGAACTGTGTTATTCCTATATAACTAAAATGAAGCAACATACCCATGTAATAAAAAATTGAGCACGTTTTGGACTGGCAGCTGGTCAGGGTGCTAGAGTAGAGGCGCGATCCTCCGGAGCTGTATCATGTCTTACCCTTTCCTGTTGGCCCTCCCGAATGGTTCCATGTACTGAAACTCATTCATGTGTCATGTGTGCCTTCAGAAGATCTCCACACGTCAAAGCATATCAAGAAACGGAAGAAGAAACAGGAGTCAATTGAGACACCAGACCTCAAGTTTTAGGTTGAAGGGCTTGTTGTAGCGCGGTATTTTGACGTGCATGGATAGACATTGTGTGGATGAGCTCCTCCATCCAGATTCCAGACTTCCACTGCCATTCACCTGTGTGATTGAGATTGCGTGATATAAGCTTTCACAATTCAGAAGCAGGAACCACCTAATGGCAAAAGCTATATAAATCACTCATATGTGCACCTTGTCTATTGATCCCCTACCAGAATTCCACAATTCCAGAATATATATAAGTGAATCACATCATAAACTGCAAAACTTAAACGGTACGACCCACAGAGCATTATCAGCTTCACAATCCACAGTTAGGAACTGTATGTTGGAAAGGAAAAATAATTTTAGGAACTGTGAAGCTGATAATGCTGTCTTACTGTTGCAGGGCCTAAATTTAGGGTCGTACCGTTTATCAGCTTCACAATCCACAGTTAGGAACTGATTATTGCCACAGTTAAAAGCTTGCCGCAATCGGTTTACAACCTCAATTATTTTTCCTTTCCAACATACATAACCATGATAGCTTTGAAACGTTGTGCAGATAGATTGCAAAACTGCAGTATATGAACCATCAAGAGGAAATCTTAATCTTCTAGCCGACTGTAAGGAGAGAACAAATAAGCATAGTTATAGACATTAAGACACATCAAATTTGCACTACAGCCAAAAAAAGGCTTCCAGAACTGGATCCTATGCTGCAGAGTTATGGAAAATAAGTATGCAAATATGAGACACTGCAATTTAAGACAAAATAATTTTATAAAGAGACAAGAAATGCACTCACTGCGGTAATAGACTTGTGCTCACCACGGGTAGAATTGTAACCAAATGTGATTTCATTGCCTTCTGCAATTGGTTGAAGAGTGTAAAGTTAAATCTGGTATTTACCATCCACAGTTGTCACTCTAAATATCTTTTTTGGAAAATAAATGGACATTAGTTGGAGAGAAAAAAGGTCTAAATATTTTAGACATGTAAACATGATAGTGCATACATGTATTCATATTATCACTGTATGAGTATCAGTTTGATTAGGTTAGAAATAACCAACTAACAGGATACTAAAGTTGTCAAAGCGACCACATTTACACTCAGAATAGCACTGGTCCACCAAATAGAATGAACTTGGATATGAGAGAACTGAGGCATTATATAGCTCAATGGTCAGTCATATGCATACCTTGAGGGATGAGCTCAGAGGAGAAGCTCGTAGTGGTGATGAGCAGGAAGTTGAACTGGCCACTATGTATAGTTCAGTAAAATCAGTGCTAGGAACTGTATGTTCACTGCAGGTTTTCAGATGAACCATCAAATAAAAACCAGAGTTGATCCAACTAACTCCAAGTAACCTTCCTTCCAGCATCTATCTCACACGCAAAAGCACAAAATAAAAAATAAAGACCACAGGAAACCAATGCCAAAAATCATGCTTGTCCTTTTTTAGTGGGAAACCACGCTATATTGTGCCATAGGTCCCCCTCTTTTTCATCAGCAAACTTGAAACCCCAGTTATGGAGTCTAGAAACAAACTACTTCAGATCTACACCGGAATACCTCAACAGACTTGAGGCTCCTTCGAGTTTTCCTCGTGACGCCCCTGTCCTGCGATCTTCTTCCATGGTCTCGAGGCCGTGCCATTCCCTTTGTGGCCGGAGCAGCATCACTGTCCACAGCGACGGCAGGCACGGGCTGGCAGTGAGATGAGGAGTGATGCAACAATTAACACAGCAAATGTGAAGTCTATACAGATGTCTCTTTCATCATCAAATGCTAATAAGAAAACAACCCCCTAATTTCAACATTCGGTTCTATTTAAAAAAAACAATAGTAAGATCAGAATATTTTCTCTCCGGATCACCAGTTTTTAATGACCAGCTGGACACGATGTGGATGACACTAACGTCACTGAATTCATCAGTTGTCTGGATATTATATTACGAGAACTCACTTGCTAATAGGGCCTACTCATTTTGAAATTCACAAGACAATGGGCTGATGTTACAGATCGTATTGTTGAGCTGGTCAATGGATTGCTTCTGAAGGAAAAAAGAACACAGCGCCTGATGCTGCGAGCTTCAATTGAGTTGTGTCTTCCTGCTTCTTGGCTGATGCCCAAACCTCACTGTTTTTGTTCCTTACATGCTGTTCCTTACATGCACAAGCTGCAGATAGAAAAGAGCAACCAACAAAGATAAGATTAGGCGGCACTTGAAAAACAAAGATACAAGCAACCACACATCACCAGGAATGGATTTTTCAGACACATCATGGTCTATGTTTTAGTGTGCACAGCAAAATAATAGTACAGGTAAAGTGATAGGTAAAGCAAGTCACAGATAAAAGGGTGTCCAATGTCTCTGCTTGAACTTTATAAATGTCCATTGGAAAGGGACAGCAAGCATACAGAACAAGCCACTCTTGATGATGGTAGACAAACACGAAGCATAGCACCACTACGGGGTCAGAAATAGCAAAGGGTATTTCTATCCTGCTCCAATATGAGAACACAGGCAAATGACATGTCTAAAAGAGCTTATTGACATTCAGGTAATTATATTCGTAACCTTTTTATATGTTCCTAACCTTTTATATTCCAGATGTGCAAAGCAAATGACATCTCTACATTCCTGACATGTCATATTTACACGCTAAGGAAATTACATTGAAATAAATGACATACAGAAACACATCATTTGCTAGCATAAATCCTCACAGCTAATTGACATCTGCATTTATACATTTAGGAGACATGTCATAACCTATTGTCGGAGTGCTAATCAGAGTGTCATTCATGATCTCATTAGGAGTAGAAAAGAGATAGAGATAGAGATATAACTGAATAAATAACGAATTGAACGAAAAAATATTTGATGAAGTTATACTCCTGGTAACATATCAAAAACTCCTCGGTGTAGATTAACACTAATTCATCAGTTAATTAAGAGGACATGCATATGCAGGCTTCGCCATGCTTTAAGCCTGCGCGCAATGCACATAGATGGATCATCCGCATGCTTCAACATGTCAGGTGCGGGAAGGCCAGCTGCGGGTATGGCAACAATGGCGAGAGCAGCGGCAGGCTTCAGATTGCCCCCTTCAGCAACTCCAACTCCTCCTCCCAGAAGTCCGCACCTCCGCTCACCGCCGTCGTGCCCATGCCGTCCCAGCCACAGCTCGCGGCCGGCTCCTGCACCCGCTCCTTCTTCACCTCCCGGACCATGCACCGGCCGACGTCCTGCACTTGTTGCAGCGCTAGCTCCGGCGACCTCGCCCTCTTGTTTCCGGCGGCGGCGCCGGGGCAGGGAGCGGCAGCAGGAAGCGGTGCCAAAGGCGACCTCGTTGGGGAAGTTGAGGATGGCCTTGAGCCGCGCAGGCGGAACGCGGCGCGGTCGTAGGCGCGCGCGGCCTCCACGGCGGTGTCGTAGGTGCCCAGCCACACGGGCGCGCCCTTCCCCGTCGGGTCCCGGATCTCCGCCGTGTACTTACCCCACGGCCGCTGCCGCAAGCCGCGGTACCGACAGAAGTCGTCGTACTCCTCGGCGGGCTCCGCCGGGTAGTGGTGCTGCTGCTGCTCCTACGGCGGGACTGGGAGCGCCGCCGCCCACAGCTGCTGCTGCTGCAGGGAGACCGCCGGCCTCGGGGGTAGCGTGACGGAGAGCGCCAGCAGCGGCCTCCGCCCGGCTGGAGACGATGGGGAGGGCGACGGCGACGAAGACGACGAGTCCTCGGAGCTGGCCGCGGCTGCGGCGGACTCTTTCTTTTGATTCGATCTGAATCGTGGTCGTCGGTGCGGCGGCGGCGGCGCGGGGATTGCGGCGCTGGTTCGAGGTGGGGGAGGGGATCAGTGCGGGGGGGAGTCGGCGGCGGCGGCGGCCAGCTCCGGCGCGGGGGTTGTGGCGCGAGTTCGAGGTGGAGGGAGGGGATCGGCGTGGGGGGATCGCGGGAGGGGATCGGTGCGGGCGAGTCGACGTGGCGGCCGCGGGTGTTGCGGGCGTCGCGGAGAGGGGATTGGTGGTGGGGGGGGGGGCGTCTCGGAGGAGTTGCGGACGGAGGAGGGAGGACGGAAATTGAGGGGGCGGACGGGGTAACGAGATCCTCAACCATCACGTAGGGTGATGGCTCTCGGCAGTCGACGCGTTCCACAGGCCACTGCGAACCCGGCACATTTCTA